>PVHY01009858.1:0-54380 GCA_004024945.1 Uropsilus gracilis
TTTTCTTTATGGCTTGTTTCAGCTAATATGATTTCTTCTAAATGCATCCATGTTGTTATGAAGTTGTCAAATTGTCATTTTTAATTGATGAATAATATTCCATCGTGTATATATACCACATTTTTTTCATCCAGTCCTCTGTTTTGGGGCATTTAGGTTGTTTCCATGACCTTGCAATTATAAATTGTGCTGCAGTAAACATATGGGTACAGGTGTCCTTTTGTACCCACATTGAGGTCTCTTTTGGGTAGATTCCCAGAAGAGCAATTGCTGGGTCAAATGGTAGTTCCATTTTCATTAGCTTGAGGGTCCTCCACAACCCTTTCCATAGTGGTTGGACTAGTTTACATTGCCACCAGCAGTGTAGTAGTGTTCCTTTCTCTCCACATCCTCGCCAGCAATTTGTGTTGCCTTTTCTTTGGATGTGGGCCATTCTTACTGGTGTAAGGTGGTATCTCATTGTGGTTTTGATTTGCATTTCCCTTATTACTAGCGATGTTGAGAAATTTTTCATGTACCTGTTGGCCATTTGTATTTCCTCTTTGGAGAAGTGTCTTTTTAGTTCTTCTCCCCATTTTTTGATTGGGCTTTTTGTTTTTGCTTTTGTTTAGTTGTGTGAGTTCCTTGTGAATCTTCGTTATTAAACCCTTATCACTCATGTGGAGAGCAAAGATTTTTTCCCATTCGGTTGGGCATCTTTTAGTTTTTTCTGTTGTCTCTTTTGCTGTACAGAAGCTTTTTAGTTTGATGTAGTCCCATCTCTTTTTCTATTCTTTATGCAAAAACATTTATAAACTAGAACCATATCTTGTTTTAGGTAATCTCACCCTATTTTAGATCTTTATTATCCTTCACTTCTTTTTTTTCTCTGCATAGCAACTATATTCATAAGTGCCCAAATTAGAAACAACATCTCAATAAAGAAAGCATGGCATCTTCAGACAATGAAATACCACTCAGAACAAAAAGAAATAAATGAAAAAAATGCAACAAAATGAACAAATCTCAGAAACATTATACTAAGTGAACGAAGTTAGATTCAAATCACACATATGTTATTATTCCATGTGATATTCTAGAAAAGGCAAAATTATAAAGATGAATAACATATCAGTGGTTAGTAAAATCAGGGAGCTGGAAAAGCAATTGCAAGTTGACATGAAGGAACTTCTTGAGATAATAAACTATTACAAGTCTTGTATTGGTGATTACATACATTTAAAAAATTCATTGATCTATATACTATATAAAAGAAAAAAATTTTAGTTCATTCATTCATTTGGTTTCTTTTTTCTTAATAATTTATTTACATATGAATTTCACATCTCTGTGATCTCTGGGGTTCACCCTCCCCTTGACTGTTCCCACCCTGTCCCATCCCCCCCCCCCCAGGTTGTGTACTTCAATTTGGTTGTTGACTTGTTTTGACTTTTCTTCATGGATTTTTGTTTATCTTTCCCATGTCCCATATAGTATTGAAACCATTTGGTTTCTGCTTTTTTCTTTTTGACTTGTTTCTGCTAATATGAATTCTTCTAAAAATTCAATCATTTTGGTTTTCCTGCCTTCACCTCCCTCTCATTGTTACTTAGTGTCAATAACAGAATTTATAAGATACTCAGCATGAGGCTTCAAACCCAGTTTGATTTTGTATCACAAGAAGAGATTTTACCTTGAGAGATTTTTTATACTTGAGAACTACACAATAATCACAAGTTTGAATTTAGCTTGTATAGATAAGAACAGTGAGTCACTAACATAAAAAATATAAAGATTCTTATGGGGTGGGGGGGAATGCTTCAAGGTCTATGTTCCTTTGCCCTAGAGATATGTGGATGCTACCTATGCACAGAGGAAGGCAAATTCTGGGGTTTATTCAGCTTCTGTCTTCTAAAGAGTGCACTGTGTGGATGCAGAGGCTGTGGATCCTCTGTTGAAACCTGCTTTCCCTCGCTCTACGTCACTAGTTGGGATTGAGAGGCTGGATTTCACAGATGTTTGCATAGTTGCTTTACAGATTTCACATCTATGACAATAACTTTGATCTCTTGCTGGGTAGACCAGGGGTAGGAGGTGGTAAGAGTTCCCAGAGTATTTTATAAGGTCTTTGCAATAAATTGTTATCAAGTTTTTGTCTTGGACAACCTCATATTATCACGTTTATTATTCTCTGCTTATAATAAATAGATTTGATTCTTCTTCTACCTTCATATTCCTCTCCCATCAAAAATTTTATGACTGTAATCCACTCTTTTTCAAACAATTGTTTGAATACAGTAGTTAAGTCATTGTTTTCATTAGCACACACTTAAATTGGCTTTCCATTACCTTAAAGCTACTTTGAAGGAGTTAAAACCCAGCACAATGGAAAGGCCTTAGAACCTCACTATCAGAGGCCTAACGCATTAATTATTTTGTATATAACACCCATAATATATGGCAATTGAGCAAAGATTTAATTGAATTATTAACCTTAGGTAATAAAATAGGAACTAATTTTCAACTGTGTAATTAATTACTCAAGGAAAAGTGATTTCTGATTTCTAGCAAATAAAATCTAGCAAATAAGACTGAATTTAGTAGCAAATCTTCAAGTCACCTTTCCTGAACAGAACAGTTAAATCAAGCTCTCTACTCTCAACCCACATTGATGGCCAAAACCCATACTCAGGCACCTCATCTTTCTCCACTTTTAGTTTCGCTTTTGATCCCTTTTGATTTCTTCCTAATGGAATAAGCATCAAATATTATTTTTCTTCCTTTTGTCTTCAGCTGCCATAATATGATTTCCACAGATCATACAAGGACATTTTTAATGGTGTGCCTACAAAAAGACTTGGCTTAATTAACAAAACATGAGCCTAAAGTCTTTTATTCAGTTATGCAAGTTATTGTCAAAGGAAACAAAGTGTTTGACTTAACAACTAAATTTAAACAATTGTTTGAATAAGAGTCAGGAGTAGCACATCCAGGTTGTTCACAACAGGTTGCTGTGAAGAACCATGCACTACACACTGTCCTCAGCCCTCCAAATGAGTAATCCAGTCCACAGACTTATGACCAAAAAAAGCTATTTTCCTTATGTTAAAAAGGTTTATCCCCTAAAATTTTGCCTTTCTGAAACATGACTTCCCGCTGGTATGAGTTAAGGTATGCATGCTCCCTTTAGTGCAAATTGTACACTTTCCTCTCTGGGAATTAACATAGGCCCTCAAAAACAACCTGGCTGAGATATACAGAATATATAAAATCACTACAAAAATCTTGGGAAAAAATTAAAAAAAAAAAAAAAACTAAGTCTGAAAAAACAAGTTCATTCCTGCCATATGCATTTCTCAATACACCCTCCTTTCCTGAAAGGAAAAAAAAAATCCCTTCCTATCTCCACACTCCATAGAAATCAAGTGCTACCTGGAAGGATAGTGAAGATCCCATAGCCTCTTCTTACAGGTTAAGTCTCATTTTGACCTCCAATAATTTCCCCCTCTATACGGTGTTGTCTATTAGCAACTCTAAAATGCCAA
This sequence comes from Uropsilus gracilis, assembly GCA_004024945.1. Classification (NCBI taxonomy): domain Eukaryota; kingdom Metazoa; phylum Chordata; class Mammalia; order Eulipotyphla; family Talpidae; genus Uropsilus; species Uropsilus gracilis. Next base: position 3,525 of record PVHY01009858.1, read on the forward strand.
GAGATATGCCTGTATGTCTAACAGGAAAATATATGCAAAGCACATTCCTCTCCACCTCCCCCCATCCCTTTCAAAGCACATATTTCCCTGGTGGACAGAGGTCCCAGCCTTTGACTAATCCAATCAAAGAGAGCAGCTCACTCTGTTCCACTGTCAAGGCTGAAGAGGATTGTGCCAAGGTTTTCTAAACTTGTAACCAAGGAAATGTTCATGGCCTCTGATAGTGGTGTACATCTTGATCTTTTTCATATTGTTTATATTTTCCAAATGATACTTCTGCATTTCAAAAATAGTAACACTTTTATAATTGTAACACAGTTTCATTTCCAGTACTGAATTTCTAAATTTGGAAGTTAGTTTATAGGGATGGCAACAGATTTTATTTCAAGGACAGGCAATTTAGAATCACAGAAATAATGGACTTGGAATTTAGAGTCTTGGGTCATCGTTTGGACTTCACCAATTATCAACCATGTGTTGGAAGCCAATGATTTTTTTCATATGGACAGCATTGTGATGTTTGTTAAAATTCAGATAATGGGACTCCATTTCTGGGATTGATTGATAGTAGCTCTAGGATGGGGAGCAGAAACATCATAGGAACCAAGTTCTCCAGAAATGGAAACAAGATACACTTTGAATAGCTCAGCTCCACTGGGCTTCAATTTCTACATCTGTTAGATGAGTCAGATTAAATGACAGTTGATGATGTTCTTAATGTTTTATGACTCAAGTGAAGTGTTCCCTATTTCTAGGAATAAAGTCTTAACCCATTCATCATAGGTGGTACTCAAGTGTCAGAACTGCTCTTTCTTTATTCCTGTACAGTTTACAAGAATATTTTTCTACTCTTATACCTACCATTATCTTTTATACTCTTGTGACTTCACCCTCATTCTGTCATGACAAATGCTGACAGTACCCATCATGGAACTTGGCCACAGGAAGATACAAAGAGACCATCAAACAAGGCCATTGTTCGGCAAAAGTATCCCAATTAGGTGTTGTCTACTCTGGACTTCATTACTTCTGCTATTTGGGACTCATTATCTTGAAACATGATACATTTCCTTTCTTTTAAATTAAAATCATCCTCATTAGAGGTTCCCTTTGCATGTCTCTGTTCTTTCACAGTTCTATATAGAAGTAGCATAATTCTCTTCCCATGTGACAAGCATTTGGATAGTGTCATTTTTCTGCATTCAGTTTCAAATTCTTTTCAACAGAGTTGCCCTTCAGGCATTTTCTCCTACAGCTTATGTCCAGTTGTGGTTTAGGCAGTGCATTTACAGTAGGGCCATGAAAAACCAAGGGGAGGAAGATACATTTGAAAGTCTTACTACACAGTAAAGGATTATATCTGTGTAGCATATTGCTCTATATCAATTTTATGCACTTACTTAGATACATATACTCTCCTGTTTCTTTCTGGAGCAGTCCTAGCAAAAGCTTGAGTTATCTGCAAGATCATATAGATGGAGAATTGATGACATCATCATCTCTGCAGAACAAGAAGCTTAATGTAGTTGCTATTCCAGATTTTTTTGAATATTCATGATCCCAAACCCAATCTTTTCTCATGTCACCGCCACACAACACCTATTTCTTTCCCAGGAACTTCCATATTGTCAATGAGACAATGTAGGCTGTTGAATATAGTCAGTGGTCTATTTTTTGTTTGTTTACTGAGAAAACAGGAGTTGACCAATAAATTCTTCTTCCCTCATCTTCACAGTCACCAGATAAATAAATATGCCATTTAGGGCAGTAATGAAGATTACAAATTTATAAAATTACATGTTATGAATGATACTTTCATGCATAAACAATGGGAGACATCAGGTGATGAAGAATGACAGTTTTTAGTTGCTGAAAGAAAAAATCTGTCAGACAAATTTTATATTTAGTGAAAAACATTTTTCAAAGTAGCATATTAAAACCACATTTCACAGTGTTTATAATGACACTATTTGCAATAACTAGGACAGAGAAGCAACGAACAACCATCAAGGAAATTGGATTAAGAAGATGTAGTAGCTCCCTCTGGGGGTATCTGGAGGCTTCAACTCCTACCTGCTGGTCAGTTGCTGCACTGGCTCCATTTCCTCACTCAGGCACTGTTGACTAGGCATGGTGATACACACTTGCACCTGGTGCTTTCTTCTCCCAAATATACACAACAAGTGTTGGTGAGGATGTGGAGAGAAAGGAACACTCTTATGCTGCTGGTGGTGGGAACATAAACTGGTCCAGCTACTAGGGAAAGCAGTGTGAAGGACTCTCAAACTACTAAAAATGGAACTACTATTTGACTCAGCAATTGTCCTGGGAATCTACCCAAAGACCTCAATACTTATACAAAGAGACAGCTGTACTCAGGTGTTTATTGCAGCACTATTTATAATTGCAAGGACATGGAAACAACCCAAAAGTCCCAAAACAGATGAAAGGATGAAAAAGATGTGGTATGTATACATGATGGAATATTACTCATCAATTAAAAATGAACCAAGACACTTCCCTAACACCATGCACATAAACCAGATCAAAATGGATAAAAGACTTGGATGTAAGACCTGAAACCATAAAATACATAGAGGAAAACTTGGGCAAACCCTACATGAGCTACAATTCAGAAATCCAAATCTTGATACATCTATATCCAGCAAAAAAATGAAGGAAAACATAAACAGATGGGAGTACAGCAAACTAAAAAGCTTCTGTACACCAAAAGAGACAACAGAAAAAACAAAAAGAAACCCAACTGGATGGGAGGAAATTTTTGCCTTACACAAAGGTGATATGGGATTGATAACTAAGATCCATAAAAAACACACAACTTAGCAAAGATAAAACAAGAAACCAGTAAAATAAAATAGGGTGAGGAACTAAAAAGTTGCTTCTCCAAAGAGGAAATACAAATGGCCTACAGGCACATGAGAAACTGCTCAACTTCACTAGCAATCAGAGAAATGCAAATAAAAACCACAATGAGATACCACCTTACACTAGCAAGAATGGTCCATTTCAAAAAAAACAGGCAGCAACAAGTGCTGGCGGGGATGTGGAGAGAAAGGAACACTCTTACCCTGCTGGTAGGAATGTAAACTTGTCCAGCCTGTATGGGAAGCAGTATGGAGAACCCTCAAACTACTGAAAATAGAACTCCCATTCAACCCAACAATAGCTCTTTGGGGAATCTACCCAAAGGTGACTTCAATGTGGATAAAAAAGGATACCTGTGCTCGGATGTTTACTGCAGCACTATTTATAATAGCCAGGACATGAAAACAACCCAAATGTCCCCAAACAGATAACTGGATGAAAAAGATGTGATCTATATACACAATGAAATATTACTCATCAATTAAAAATGACAAATTGGATGATTCTATGATAACATGGATGAACCTAGAAGAAATCATATCAGCAGAAACAAGTCAGAAAGAAAAAAGCAGAAACCAAATGGTTTCGCTAATACATGAACCAAATGAAAGTTCGCAAGGGTGGGGGGGGCAGCTGGAGAGGCCAGGGAGGGGAAGAGGAGGGTGAACCCTGGGAATGATGTGAAAAAATATATATATATGACATATATATATATATAAATAATTTTTCAAAAAGGAATCACATCAACAGAAATAAGTCAAAAAGAAAAAGACAGAAACCAGATGGTTTCACTAAAATATGTGATATGAGAAAAACAAACAAAAGGCCAGGTAGAAAAGTCAAAACAAGCTAAAAAAAACAAAATAAAGTACAAGGGTGGGCATGGGGAGTATGAGTGGAACCAGTCAGTATGAAGGGAGGTGGTGGGAGAACCCTGGGGAATACAAAGGTGTAGAACAATTCTAAGATTATTTATAGAAAAAAAGGATGTAGTATAGTCATACAATGAAAGACTATTCACTTGTGAGGAAAGAAAAAAATACATCTATTATTAGCAAAATGGAGGAAGTTTAAGAGAATTATATCCATTGAAGCATGTCGGGATGATTTTTTTTTTTAATATTGGGTATTTGTACAGTCGCTTGATAACATAATCTACTTTAAAAAAACTACAGGATATTAATAAATGCCATGAGGGTGCTGAGGTCAGGGGTGGGAAGAGAAAAAAGAAAAGGGAGTATAAAGCATTGAGGTGGGGGGGGGGAGTAAGTTAAGAAAAGAAAGAACTTCTTATGGCAGAACTTTATTTAAGTGAAAGGCCTGAATTGCTTAGGCAGTAAAGTCTTTAGGTTACTGTATTTTACAATTATTGAGAATAAGATTTTCTGTATTTGCATATTTGAATCAACATGGCAGAAAAGGAAAAAACATTCCTAAAGAACTCAAATTATGTTAATTTGTTTTTCTTGACAAGAATTTTCTCATAAAAAACTGGAATTCTTGTTTGAGTTTCACTATTTATTAGGGGAAATCATTTAATTTGAATACCAACAAAGTAAGACTTCAAAAAGTAAAGACTAACTGCTTTCTTTTTTCATTTTCAGACAAGAAAAAATGGGAATATTTGTTGCCAGCAGTAACATACTACAAGAAGTCTTGTGTGGATTTCTTCACACTGAAAAATAATTATTTTAGATGAAAGTGTAGCATTCCATAGAAAGACAAGCAGACCCCAAAATAATAAATACAGAGACAAATATAAAATAAAAATTTTACTGTGTAAAAGAAACTGTCTAAAGTAATTATGTGTCATGGAATTTATAGCATATATAAAAGTAAACTATGAGAACAATACTAAAAAGAGGCAGGACTGAAAGTTTTTTACTTATATTATTTGTGAGATAGTAAAATTTTAATCCAAACTTTTATTATGCTAAGGATGTATACTTTAAAATGTGCCATAGGTAGTAAAAGAATACACAAAACTAATCCAACACAATTTATAAAACAGAATAATAAAGACACTAGAATAATCCAAGAGAAAATATAAAGTAACAAAGATGGGGAAAATTTAAAAGATGAGGAATATCAGAAGCAAAATAGTGAGCTTACACACAACTTTGTCAGTAATTATAAGAACACACACAAATCCTGTTTTTGAAAAGGAAGTTGAAAGATTGAATTTTTAAGACATCCATGACTCAGTATGTTCTATCTACAAAAGAAACATTTTCCAAATGTCCCAAAAGAGATGAATGAATGAATGAATGAAAAAGATGTGGTATATACATACAGTGGAATAATACTCATCAATGAAAAGTGACAAATTTGATTGAATTTGGGATAACATGGATGAACCTAAAAGGAATCATATTAGCAGAAACAAGTCAGAAAGAAAAAGACAGAAACCAAATGGTTTCAATAATATATAGGACCTAGGGAGGGAAAACAAACAAAAGACCAAGAGGAAAAGTCAAAACAAGCTAACAACCAAACTAAAGTACACAACTGGGAAGGGGGTTGGGAGTGGTCAGGAAGGGGAAGTGGTGGATGATCCCAAGGGGATACAAAGATGTGGAATATACATATATATTAATTATTTTTAAAAGATACATTTTCAATGCAAGGATAGAATAAAAGTGAAAGGATGAGCAAACGTATGCCACAGTAAAGAGGGATTAAGGATTAGGATTAGGGTTACAATATTACAAATCTAAATGTATATGCATCCAATAATATAGCTTATAATATATGATAAATTGATAAAATTAAATGGAAATTGACTAATTCACTGTCATAATTGGGTATTTTCATGTCTCAGTTCTTTAAAAAACACTATCTAGAATATTTGAAAAACTCAATCAACAAATTTGACTGGAAGAATATTTATATAATACTGCAACCAATATATGAAAATGTACATATCCTTCACATATATATTGGCATAGCAATGCCAAACATTTGCTGTCCTTTAGATGATTTTTAGTACATTTTAATGGGTTAACTCATGCAGAATGTGTTCTCTAGCCTCAATGAAACTTAACTAGAACTCAATGACAAAAAGATAAGTAGAAATTTCCTGATATTTGAAGATGAAGAACATACTTTGCCCCCTCCAGCATGGGAGAGTGAGAGGTGGGTGATTTCGCCATTGCGTGTGCGCCAGCAGGAGGTTTCCAGGGGATCCAGGCTGCCTTAACGCGACCTGGGGCCAAGGAGCTAGTTCCCAGTATCACCCTAGACAAGCAATCAGGCCCCTGGAAGCTCCGCCCTCCCCTGCCTGGTCTCAGGCCAAGGGAGTGGGGGTGGGGGGCGGGGTGTAAGGTTATAGCCGCTCTGGTTACTCCAAATCAGTCAATCCTCACCAGGAACAACGAAATCACTAGTTCAAAGGCAAATACACATAAAGATGGATTTGAAGAGAAAGAACTAAGATCCAGGACAAATGAAGATTCCAGATCCACAGGACACAGGGCTGAGAAAACAACTATAGAGACAAACTGTCACGGAAATACACCCACAAGGTTTCCACAAATTCCCGGAATTCCTGGGTCACAGATGCCTTCGGTGCAAGCTAGGCGCCCTTCCACTCCACGGGTAGAGGGGGCCACAGAGACAGACAGAGGTCACAAGGCCAGCCAGATCAGCCAACTGCCAGTGCCTACCTGATCAAGAACTTTATATGCAGATATTAGCTGGGAGAAATGCTCCAAGGTCAGACTGAACTACAAAGCAAGGAAGAAGCAAAATGTCACAGAGGCTGGCTTGGAGCAGATGATCAATAAAAAGGAGGAGACACTGAGAGGACCCAAACATGCACGACCTGGCTGCCTGCAATAAAGATGCACCTGGAAAACTAAGCTCAGCCCCCTGTGTCCCAGGGAAACATGCCTCCACCTGGGAAAAGGACATGGCTCCAGGGAAGAAAAGGAAGAATCCAATGGACTGAAAATTGACCAAGAGTAATGGAAGAGGAAATGGGGGGGGGGGGGAGGTGAGATGAACACCCAAATGGAAAAGTAATGTAAACAAATCTTATATAATAATAAAACATTTTTAAAATAGAAAGTGAAAGCATCCAAAAGAGAGAAGGAAGAAAACTGGCGAAGCCAAAGATGTGCCTCTCTGGTTCTCCATTATTATCAGTGGAGATGGATTGCTCAGGTGACTGACAGCTTCTGGTCCCAGTTCCTGCATTTTGCCACAATTGCAGAAAAACACCTTGACCAAGGGAATGCACTTCCTTGAAAGACCCAAACACTTCAGACCAAGGTACCCGCAAGCTCCTAATAGGATGGTTTGAGCTTTTTCACAATTTTGTCTGTTAGACATCTCACCAATGAGGTTTCATTCTCCTCCCTTCTCTTGAATCCAATCTAATAAATAATAAATACCCTGCTTGCCAAGGTTTATGAGAGGATCTGCTTTAGATACAGGCTTTAAAGAGAACAAAAAGGAATAAAAATAAAGGCCAAAATAAATTAACACACAGAAAATCAGCCAGACTTAAAGTGGATTCTTTAAAAGACTAAAAATTCTAGTAAATATCTGCAAGACAAACTAAGGAAAATACAGCCAAGTCAATAAAACTACTTGACACTATATGGTAAAATTATAGACAACATCTAGCAACAAAAGGATCCCTCATATTTTTTTTTGTAGGCACAATTACCCCCCAAAATCAAAATCTCCTGAATTTATTATTCTACTGTTCATTTGATACTTTTACTTCAAGTATACTATAGAAGTGAAATCATATATTATGATTTGTTGATATTTGCTATCCCACTTAACATGATTCGCTGAAGATTCATCCACCCTGTTGTGTGTATCAGTATTTATTCCTTTTAATTGCGGAATAATATCTCATGGTATGGATGTGCCTATTTAACCTTTACACATTGAAGGCTACTGAATTGTTTTTAGTTCTTAGCTATTGTAAGTACAGCTGCCACGAACATTCTTGTACAAATTTTTTAAGCACAAATCTTACTTTTGGGGGAGTAAGTGTTCAAGTCCAATTGCTAAGTTGTATGCAATTTGCTTGGGGCTGAGTTACAATGTACCTTACCAACATTCCTATGTTAAAGTCCTAACTTCCAAAGCTTAAGAACAAGATTGGATTTAGAAATATGGGCCCTTCAAGCAGTAATTAAGGTAAAAAGGAGTAATCTGAGTAGATCTTAACGCATACGAACTGGTATACTTAAAAGAAAGGATCAGAATACAGGAACCACACATACAGTGACCGCATAAGGAATATGAAGAGAGCAGTCATCCACAGTCAGAGACAGAGATGCCAAAAGAAATCAAACCTGATAGCACCTTGATTTTTGATTTCTAGTATCCAGGGTTATAAGAAAGTTAATTTCTTTTGTTTAAGCTACTTGATCAATATTTTGTTATGGCCATTCAATTAAACTAATAGGTATTTTTCTAAGAGACTAGGTCATGCTATTTTGCCTAGGGTTGTCTCAAGCTCATGGACTCAAGTGATCCCCAGTCTCAGCCTCCCAGGTAGCTGGGTTTACAGGTGTGTGTCACCATGCCCAACAAAACTAATACATACTATCCTCTGTTATTGCATTATTGATTCTGAATGAGATCTATGCCTTTAAAAGGCTAACAGAGTCTTTATCTTAGCTCTGAGAGCCTCTGCGAAGATTCTTAAACTTACTATGGTAAAACAAAGGAGAGTCTTTTTCAGAGCCTACCTTTAAATGTCTTTAAGTCTTCCATCTTTCTTTGCTAATGATATAATGCAGCAGTGAGCATGTGCCAGGATAAAAACAGAATCGGTGATATAGATTTACAATACTGTTATTCTATTGTCATTCTAGATTTATGATTATGTGTGAGAGATCCATGTTTATTGGACTTACCAGAATTCCTATATCAAACCTCTGCTCTAATCACTCATCCAATGATTGAAGATCGGGCTGAAATCAGAATTTGGGAATTCAGTCTTATCCACTGAACCAAAAGACTCTCCCAAAGTGAGTTCCCAGCCTCTCCCGGCCACTCTGTATGTTTTGACATTATGAGTGTTTCCTCCCCTGGAATTGGTACCATTAGGCCACTTGGCAAACGGAGGGAAACCAAACTGAATAGTTGATAATAGAATACAGACAACCCTTAGTTTGGGTGTATCAAATATGTCTTCTCTTTCTGGACATATGAATTTTGCTGCCTTATCCTTCTGGGGTTCAGTAAAACATGTGGCTTGTTTTGACCAATAAAATATAAGCAAAAGCAATGCATGTAAAGTGCTGGTTGAAACCTTTAGCACTCGTGTTTCTCCATCACTCTCTGTATAGATCAGCTTGATGCAGATGGTAGAGGCTCCTCCAGCCTGCAAACAAATTGAAACAGATCCTTTTCAGTCCACATGGACATGTGGTATGAGTGAGCCTCAAACCCTGTTATTTTAAACCACTATTTAAAATTTTTTTTGCTTTTTTTTTACCACTGCATAATTGTATCCATCCTTCTTCATATAATATAATGACATTGTATCTATGCACTTAGTTATGAAAATTCATAAAATGAATATTCAAAGTTGAACTCATCTTTCTATCTTTCTAAGTCTATTTATAGAAATCCATTTACAAATGGTGGAAAAAAAAATCATGGTCATACCACATTCCTGAGTCTAAGTTCTAAAAAGTGGTTTCTACATTCAGAGCAGTGACCACATTTCTTGGGCTGAGATACAAGTCAACCGAATTTCATTCCTGGCAGCGAGTTAAAACTTAATATTTTTTGAATAACTATAATCCACAACAGGGAGATGAAGTGATTAAACAGCTCAATGCTAACCAGAAGAACTAAGTAAAGATTTCAACTGTGTGACAACAAATACTGTAACAAACTTTTGTGTACACAAGGCAAGGTGTTGCCTAAAGAAAAGAGTCATTTGTGCTTTCGTTTGTGGAGGAGGCAGATACTGAAGAGATTATGACAACAGAAATGTGCCGAGGTGGTGCAGGAACATAAAGGGAGGAGTAAATATCACACTAGCCAAGTTGACACTTCATGGAGAAAATCCATGTTCAGCTCACACTCTCATTGGAAAATTACGGTCTTGATTAACCAGAGTGAAATTTTATCCAGAACGCAGAAGGGCAGAACCTCAGAGAAGCCAGCCAGAGAACACAGTGTACTCAGACTCAAGATCCAGAGAACTGAGGGCCCCCAGCAAAGACAAGAAGCCATCCTTCACTAGGAAGTAATTAGAGTCAGGCTCTTCAGAGAACTGACTGGAAGCCTCGGAATGTCCATAGCAATGTAATTAATGATGTCTGAGCCCAGTTAAAGAGAATTTGGAGCTTATGGAGAGGCAGTTAGCTTTCTGTAATTTCAGAGACCTGGAAGGAGAAAGCTCTGTGGTATTCACATAGGTCCAATCAGCAAATCACAACTTATGAAAAGCAGGAAGCACTCAAACTGGGAATATAGTTGAGACCACTTTTTTAGACATGCCAAACTTTTGGGGAATTCTTTTATTTTTGTAACAATTTTCAGGAATGCATATTAATAACAATTCTTATTCTCTCTGTGTATAGAAGTCTGAATAGTTGTGCTTAAATTTATTAGGTTAGATTTCATTTTCATTAATTGTGGGTGAATTCATTGTCAACTAACCCTACAAACAGTTTCATAAAATTCTGAATGGAAGGATCATTCTAGGAAAGGTTAGATTTGTGTTGAACTATCATGAGTATTACCAGGAAAGTCAAAAATGGGTTAAGCAGTATCCCATACAAAGTAGCTTCCTGGCAAGGCTGTTCCTGCATACACATGTTGCCTACTTCTAGAATAGTGGATGAAGAAAAGGAAATGATATAATTTGATTAACTTTTAAAATGGAAGAGAAAAAATGTGGGGATAAAAATGTCTACAAAAGTTGAACCATAATATTCCCCTTTCTACCACCTCAGGCCAAATCATATTTTCTTTCTACTTTCTAAAATATGCACTATTAGGTGTTTCATGTCCTGTCATCCAAGAATTCCATCTCTATGAATCAAAGCCAAGGAAATGAAAACATGAATGGAGATTCATACACAAAAGATTGTAATTGCAGAATTAATATAGGGATGGTACTGAAATTTAAAAAAAAACAACCTTAAAATATTAATAAGTGAAATGAAATTAAGTTGTTTTTTATAAATTAAGAAAAGAATGATATATAAAATCTCAGTAGTGGTCCCACATTAAGAAACTTTAAAGCTATGGTCAACTCAATTCAAAGGTCAAGAAACCTTCTAATGTCTGGATACTTCTTGATTAAATGCACTGTGTTGAAGCTATGTCAACCCTGGGTCTCCAAAGTGCCAACCTGAATTCCCTTAGAGTTCACCGCTCCTAAAAGGAAACATCTTAAAGCTAAGAATTCCAGAAGCTGAATCATTATTTCCCCCTGACTCTATAGGCAAAATTCTCTGTGATGTGAGACTTTGAACCAGAACTTGATTATCATGCTGACAATCTTAGTGGGTGATGATGTTCTGTCACCAGTCAAATCAACAGGTGTTTTATTAAGTGAAGAGTATGTGTTTAACACTATAAGGAGGTTGGAAGGATATTGAAGTTGACCATGTAAGAGAGGAACTTAGTTGGTTTGTGTTTATTCTCCATCTGATTAGCTAACATTCACATAAGTGAGTCAGAATAGAAGGTAGAGGAGTAAATAGAAGAAAGAGCTAGGGGCTATTAACACTGGTACAAATTCAATAAGGAATATGATGAAAAGGGAACACTCATTAAGAGAAGTGAACTTGGACCAGTATTTGAAGGACAAATAGGATTTACCCAAGGAATCTACTGGGAATTGCAGGAACTTAGAACAATTTGAATGAGATAACAGCTCTAGAGATAAGCTAGTTTCAGGTTCCAGGAATATGGAGAGAGGGAAGTAATGAAAAATGAAGGTGGGAGAATGCTTAGGAAGAAAACAGTCCCTTTGGAAATAAAAATATTATATGCATGTAGGGGTGTGTGTGTGTGTGTGTGCGTGCACACACGGACAAGTGTGTATATGTGTGTGTGGCATTTTCCTAGAAAACTAAAATGTAAAATTTCATTAAATGTTAGCTACTAGTTTCAATAACACTAATAATGTCAATGAGATTGACAAACTAAATTGAAATATTTTCTTTGTGAATTATTTGTGTACTCAAAGCAATATAATAAAAAGTAGTATAACTAATAGGGTTTTATTTATCAGAGTGTGATAGCCAAAACCCAAGTCATAGCTCCCAAATATTTTCTTAATCCTTCTTGGTCAACCCCTAAAATAACAAAAACCAAGCTGGCTGCCCACACCCTCATCCAACCTCAGCATTCTCATGTCAAACTCAGTTCCCATTAACTAGAGTTCTTTCACCTGTGCTTATATAACGGTCTCCCTATCCACTACTCAGCTCCTCCAAGCAGTCCCTTTCCTTCACTTAATGAAGAACTCACCTATATATACTACCTACCCTACTTTAGTTGCCAGCCTATTTTGAAACCATCTCAAAGAACCATGAAGAGAACAGGAGGAAAGATGAATACACTGAAGAACTAGTAGAACAGAGATAGGTGGGAAAACAGGAAATTTCAAACACACAAAACTATCTCTGCCCTCAAGGAGTTTATAGTTCAGCAGAAGTCAAGTATGCAAATCATGATAGAACCCAACTGCTTCAAGGGCCTACATCACAGTACATATTCAAGCAGGGAGATGCACTCAGTCTGCCAGGCAAAGTAAAGAAAACTTCAAAGAGCATTTGAGATAAAATATAAAGAATAGGAAGGAATTATTTGAGCATAATAGGGGCAATCAGAATGGCAGTGTGGGAAGTCACAGTTACATTAGACAGAGCCACATGCTTGAGAACCTGTAGAGAATCTCCTATTGCTGAGAGGAGGTTTGGGAGGAGAGCAAATCACTGAAGCCTGATAAGTAAGGAGCAGCCACTTTATGAAGGAAACAGAAGAAGTTTTAATGGTAGAATACGCTATGGAAGAATCTGAAAATAATCAGTCATATAACTAAAACAGCCTGAATTCTTTTTCTTTTTTTAAAAAAAGAAGTCCATTTTCATTTTTTGCATCTATCTATTTTATTTATCTGGTGTTAATGAAAATTGAATTGTTAAATGACATTGAATTGTTAAAAAGATTATTAAAATATGGGCAGAGGTGAACCATCAGATATTCTACTTGAAGGTGGGGAGGAGATAAGGGTAACAGTACTGCTTGAATACTTATTATGGACTGAATTGTGGCTGGTCAATTGCAGCTCTCACTGCCATCCAAATTCATGTTGAAGCTCTAACCCTCCCCAGGGAAATTGCCTTTGGAAATAGGGTTTTTAATAGGTTAAATGAAATCATACAGATGGAAATCTGACCCAACAGGACCAGAGACCCACACCCTCCACCCTCACCTATCCCTGTGGGCACAGAGTAAAGGTTATTTGAGGATATAACATGAAGGTGGCTGCCTACAGAAAGCCTTTCCCAGAAACCAAATTTCCCAACAACTTGATCATGGCCATAAAATCTCTATAACTGTGAGAAAACAAATGTCTGCTGTTTAAGTTGAAAAATAGATATACATAGAGATGGGTAGAGAATAAATGCTAACAATGAGAAAAATGACTGTTCACCTGGTTTAGGGATAGATAAATCACTGTCATCTGCATTTGATGACATGTCCTTATCTTCCTGTTCAGAAATAACCATTAAAGAGCTAAACCCTATTCTCTCCACTCCCTGTCCCTCACTGCAACTGCTTAAATCATTCTTTTCTTGCCCTGGACAAAGCAACAAGAAGAAGCATTTTTCTTATATAGGACACAATGTCCAGATTGTCTAATCTAACACCTTTCTTTTACATGGGAAAGTGAAGGCACGAGGCAATTTGAGCAAGTGGCCTCACACACTCTCATTATTTAGTGGCTAATTCAGAAATCGCATCTAGAACTCCCAAGTTTCAATTCATCAGGAAACCAAGTCTGACTTTTGACACTAGTTTTGTCACTGCCGCACCTTGTATGGAGCAGTCATCACCTTTATGACACCCTCACATCTTTGGCATTTTGTAGCTTAATATATATTGGATGCAGTGGAAGATGGAAAAGCAACCATCAACTTGATGCCCCTGTATTTGGGAAACTTTGGGAGAGCTATGACAAGGTGCATCTTCTCTATTGCTGCTATAGTACTTATTCTGAGGGCTTGAGGGTGTACAATTCCTTAATGGTTAATGAACTAATGATCCATCATCTGGGCCAAGAGGTATGTTCAAATAAAGGCTGAGTCACTGGCGCTTCAATTTAAAATTCAAGAATTTTGTTGGCTCGAGATCAAGGATGTCATTCAAGTATCCCAAAAATCAGCAAAATGGAAACTTACCCTTTGTTCTTGTGAAAGATTAAAAAATCACTACAACAATTAAGTACCATGCAGCTCCTCTCTCTCACGCTGGCCACAAACCTCAAATATGTTTCTAGTTTGTCTGCAGATGTCTATTCACAGGCTCATGAGGGAAGGTGGTTTTTTAATGACTTTGCATTTTAGCTATGAATATCATTATTCAGCCAAAAATTTCCAGACCCAAATCATCTATTATTCTTGCCTCCCCTGTATCTTATCTGTTTGTCCTTTAGAATATAACAACTAGAAGGGCTGGAAGAGATATCCAAAGGACATCAAGATACTGGATGCCGGAATGTAAAAAGGCTTCAAGAGACTGGCTAATCTAGCTCCCTATGTTGACGGAAGAAAACGAGCAAAGGAGCAATATCAATTGAAGGCCACAGAAAGGTGACTATGACTCAGGCTTCTGTTTTTCTATGCAGTCTTGTCACCAGCCAGCATCAGTGCAGACTGTACCCCTTACACAACATGTCTGCCCTTCCTCACATGGAGATGCTGTTGGCCCAGGCTGTTAGAGAAGAGAGTCATAGCCCTTGACTTTTCTCTTTGACTCTACACCTTTGTTGAGAAAGTCAATAGTCTGGGTTTCATCCCAGAAATCATCTGCAGGGATTCCCAACAGCCCACAGAAACACACCAAGGTTCCAGAAGGCCTGTGGATATCAGTCCATTGGATCCTGAGGCGACAGTTTGAGACAAGGGGTGATTCTGTCATGAAAAGACACTTGGGAGCTTCTAGCACACTTGCCTATCAGCACCTTACAAACAGCTTCCTGCCTTGCATTAAGCCAGGGTATCTTAAATTATTGGACCACCGTTGCCCCACTTCTTGAATTTTCCTTTTATATAAACATTGTCCCACAGTTACGTTCTGTAGAATGTTCCTGATGAGTCCTGCATGAAGAAATATCTTTGGCCCTTCAGTCCTTCATTGCTTTAATTCTGTTTTCTAAAAAGGGGCTTGTTTGCACACATGGGTGAGTGTTGTTGGTGGTGAATGGATTCACTACATAGCCTCATTGCAGACATTCACATTATCAGTTATTGTGACACATAGCAAGTCAGCAATGAGGGAAAGAAAGATGGCTGACCTCAGTGACTCATCTCCCATCACTGGGTCACAGCCTTGCTCTAGTTACTATCTTTTCTCATTTTACATGAATAATATTGTTATTGCCTTTTAGTTTTCTACTCAAACTTCTTAATTTCCAGCAGAAAATCTCAGTCCAGTAATAGCCCCTTGCATTCTTCAGAGTTAATTTTCTTTTATTTTATAACTGGAACAGGGTAGAACTGGGATCAGAGTCTCAGACAATGAACAATACCCAGAATTGAACAGTGATGAATTATTTTCATTCTATTGTATTTGTTTAAATATATTTATTTAAGCAAAAGTGAATCGATTTAAGACTATCATGTAGTAAATAGTAGTATAAATGTTTACATTGCTACTGCCGCATGTGGTGTGGATGTTGCAAAAATTGTGAAGGTGGACCAAAGATGAATTTAGTATAGAAAACCCTATCCTTACCTCACAAAGGTTTGTGGTAAACTTTTTGATTTCTGGCTTGCCATTAGATTTATGTAGCACTAATAGTCGGTTACCCAAAGTCATACTGATGATTTTTATCTCCATGTCATAATAGAAACTTCTGTATCAATCTAAATATGTTCCTGATGATAACAACTTCCTGTCAATAGCCAATAAGTCATTTCAGCCCCTTTTCTGAATCTGTAAGCTGCCCTAATCCCTTGAAAATCTCCTTGAACATGGGATTGGAGGAAAATAAGCAAAGCTCATGAGTACACTCTAGTTCTTTGATGACCTGAGGGCTGGTTTTAGGATTTTGGATGATGCTTGCAATGGGAGAACAAAGAACCTCCACAGTGAGAGGATTATTTCACTTGACTAAGTCACTAGAATTACTATAAAAATTCTAACATCTGTCATCAGTTTTCCTGGAAGAAATCACAATTCCCCTAAAAGCAAAGCTTTTTCACAAAGTCAGTTTTGCCAACGGAACCAGTTTCTCTAAGGATCCATTTCCCCTGATGCCACATGCCCACAGATGGAATACATGAGGCAGTGATGTTGCAATGGTGTTAAACATAAACGATCACCCCACAAGGTTAAACACGGTCAAAAGTGACACTCATGACATCTAGACCCTCTAGTCAACCTTTTCCCTTTCATATTTCATATTCTTCTCTGTCAGCCTGTCCACTGATAGAGAGGCTGCACAGACTGAAAAATATACTTAGAATCAACAATTTTATTTCAGACATCCCCACCATCACCATCTTCCTCTTCCCCTCCCCTTTCTTCTGCCCTCTTCCCCTGCCTCCTCCTCCTCCTTCTCCTCTCTCACCTCCTTCTCATCTTCCTTCTTCCTTTCTCTCATTCTTTCTCTCTATCTCTTTCTCATACACACAGAGTCTTTGCTTTTCCCATAATAAAATCTACAAAGGGAATTTATCCTATCTTTTAAGTTCTAGCACTTTGATATTATCTTAGATATTTGGTTTATATTTTTCCCAAGAAACCAGTGACTTCAACTGATCCTAACACAATTCCTCAATTTTGAGACATTCTGTTCCTTGATCATAAGAATTTAAAAACTGCCCTTCATACGACCATCCTATCCTCTGAAGGTATCTGCTTACACCTGTTGGTTGCTATCAAAGTCATTTCAACATGACTCACTTCTGAGATTGGCTATAGAAAATAATATTTCTCACAGTTCCCGGGAAAAAAATTAGGTGTGATTGAATCTACCTTTCTAATATAATTTCAGTCTAGCTATGCTGGGTTAAAGTGCCTGTCCACACTGCTGAAGAAATGGGTTGTAAACCAATATCTGAGAATAGTGGGGATGAGTTACTCCACTGATCTCCATATCCTCTCTCTTCTGCCCACAGCAGGGGTACAGAGTGAGGTGCACCAGGGCCAACGGGCTGCAAGTTGCCTCCTTGTTGCTAAGCATGCATGTGTTAGGGCTGGCTTGCTTTACATCTTTAATTTGTGTGTGTGCTGGCAACATGGACAGCTCATCTCCAGGATAGAATCCAAACAGAAAAACTAGTTTTCAGACTGACTCTACATGGAGTGTCTACAAAAGCCTACAGTGCACCTTGGATGACTTTCAAGTTTTTTTCAAAGCCATCTGGAGTCTTTTAAAGTTGTCATTGTTTAAAGAACCTTAAGCAAGGGAGAAGGGCATTGTAGTCTTAAGAGAAAAGGAAGAAATGAGATTGAAGGTAGCCAACAGATGTTAGAGAAATCCAGGTACTGTCCTCATGCAGTGCTCAAACTGTTACCTGCCTTCTTCTGCTGACTCAGCTACCTTCCTCTATGTGGTTTTAATTCCAAGAAACCACTTGCCCTGATGTGGACAAGAGTAGCCATCTGCTTTGTCACTATTTTGGAAGACTTGGGGTTTTCTCATTCTCTACAAGTCTATTTTGTTATTTAAATCTACTCAACAGTTGTTTCTTTTTTATTTTCTCCTGGCTGTCATGGACATAAATTGTCAAAACTAGTTCTAAATTTGCAATCAGATAATGTTTATTCTTCTAAATCGATTTTCCCAAATTCTGGCACAGTAAGGGTAACTTTTCCACTTCTTATGAATGACATATCTATGATTTTGATCCCTTCCAGACAAGATCGCTGTCTGAACCATACCCTCCATTTTCCATGTCTACACTTTTAGCATCACCTTCCATTTTTACTATTTCTCATTTGCTGCATCTTATCTTTTTCATAATGCCAATTTCTGCTTTATCAACTAAGGTATGGTTTCCTGTTTTTCTCTTTTTAGCTTTAACTAATTTTATTATCTTTCTTATTTTTGAGTCTTACATGAATTTCAAAGATCCACATTGGCAGAATGAAATTTTGGAGATGCAAGATTTTATTTTAACTGAATTGTTCCTTGAAAAGCATAAAATAACAGCAAAATTCAAAGAGAATATAAACTCAACCTGATCTAAAAATATTCTCCGGTAAATTCAAACAAGGATGACTTACTGTTCAGATGTCTTTTCAAGAAGATACTCTACCAATAGCCTGGAAATCCCAGAAGTACTGTTCAGGAATCAAAGGGACTCTCAGTTCAAATTCATCCCTATTTAGAAAACACGGTCTTAATCAGCATAGTAAGCAGAGTTAAAAATAGAGATTCCTGGTTCCTGGAAAGGTTGACTGCAATCCTCTTTCTACGGAATTGGAAATGAAAAGTCAAAGAGTATTTGCTTCTAGGCAACAAAAAAAAAAATTAAAAACTTATTTCCTCTACCCATATTTTCCAAACATAAGAAGGATAATGCAAGCATTTAGCATTTGAAAACCTTTCCTATGCAATGTATAATCTAGAGAAGTATACAGTTTCTGCTCTAGAATAAAATTAACCTTGAACTTGAACTGTCCTAGAAAATGCCAGAGTCCAATGTCAAAAAGATGTCATCTTCCACATGTAAATTTTGACTCTAATAGGCAAATTATCTGTTGAGAGTTAATAGAAATATTTAGGTTTCTGTCTATTTGTCCATCTATTGTCATTGGCAATGGGGCTTTAGGAATTATTTGGGTGATTAATCTGGTTACTAGACTATAAGTTGATGGTCCCAAACATGGTTATATTCATGAGCAAATCAACAGTAACGATTCATAATGTTCTCTTCCTTAGACATCAACTGATTTCAATTATCATGCACCTGTTTGGGAGTAGCACAAACGTGGAAGTTCTGGGGCCTGTAAAGAAAAGCTACAAGGAGCCCCCAGCGCTTCTTTGATCCCTGCTGTTCACAGGACCTGTCTCTAGTTTTCTGAGAACCTACCAGGTAGGCACAAGAATTTGGCATTTGGACAACATCGGATCCTGTGAAGAAAAAGAGGATGTTCAATACCCAAAGAGCTGTTCTCAGGATGGACAGCTGATGGCCACACTCCCCCCCATAATGGTTTCTGAGGCAGACACAGGTAAGTCTCAATGGACCACTTCTGTTTTAGTAAAAAGTACATGAACTTGGGAGTCCAAACATTAAAAAAATAGTGAAAGTCCTGAAGATGGCAGAGCGGCATGGAGAGGTAAGCTCAGGAGAGTGTGGAAAATTACCACAGGTGAATGTCACAGTAGTCCCCAAAGATTAAGCCCAGGGAATGTCAGTCACCGACAAAGTCCTGTTTTTATTTAATGGCGACTCTGTAGAACTTGACTCCAGTATTTCCAAACACTCAGAGCTGTAACTGAGCTCTCATCATATGCTATACTTAATTTTCCCTTTCTGGACACAATATCTGAATGAAGAAGAATGCATCTTTCTATTATCAAAGCTTAAAGACGATCAATACCTATGATCACAAGGTTTCCATGAGGTTGGGGAGAGATAGTTTATATTTTTTTCTACTGAGTCCTGGGATTAACTTCTAGAAAGTAAATTCAGGGTCATAAGGAAATTGATTTAAACCTTCTGGGCAACTCAGGATTAGATTATTGTCAAATTGTCTCTTTAAGGCAATCAATTTGTACTTACCTCTCAATTAACAGCTTTTGTTCAGAAACTCAAAATAAAAATCAAATTTTAAATATATCAATGGATATAATAGGGAGAGTACTAGACAAATGAATTATGTTCACCTATAAGGGAAAAAAAGAGGAAATAAAGGATATCATTCGATATACTATTCATAAAAGACTCAAAGTAAGGCAAATGGAACAGTAATGGTACAGAGAATCATCTCAACTGTCTTCTCTGCTTTCCAAAGTGGGGGGAGACCACGTTATTTGAAGAGCTAAAAATAAGGTGATGT
The DNA here is from genome assembly GCA_004024945.1 of Uropsilus gracilis. NCBI lineage: Eukaryota > Metazoa > Chordata > Mammalia > Eulipotyphla > Talpidae > Uropsilus > Uropsilus gracilis. The sequence continues at coordinate 23,652 of PVHY01009858.1, forward strand.
CTTTGACTGGGATTTTCAAAGATGAAATCATAATACTAGAGTGTTAAATATGGAAGCACCTTTCCTAGTCTACTCCAATATAAATGTTAACATTTTCAAAAAATGACAGGTCACTAAAAAGCTAGTAATTAAAACAGCTTTTGGCAGAAATCCAAGCAGATACACAAAAAATATTATGATTTAATGAGAGATAAAAAATGGCTATGCTAGAAATACTTGAGTTGCAAAATTCTGGGAATTTTTTTCCCTATTGGAATTATCTTGTAAGAGCTAAAGCATGATTTAAGAATATGAGCTACAGAATCCCAAGCTTTGGGTAATAATGCATTTTTCATAAATTTGTCTACTGTCAAGGAAGGAGTCAGTAAGGGAAATGCGAAAATTGGAAGGGTTGTCCAATTCAACTTTTTAAGCAATGTTCCAAGTGGACGATGTTTTTGAAAAAACTCTTACCATGGTTCCAAAAATGTTAGAGAGATCAAATGAAACCACAATCATGCGTCACCTCAAAGAAGATTCTATCACTATTTACTTGAACTTGAATATATTTTTAAGTCTCATCTTAAAATGACAATTCCTCACAAAAATATACTGATCTCCTCCAAAATGGGGTCAGTTTTTCCCCTGCTATGTGCTCTTTCTTTAATTAAAATGTTTATTTTACTCTTTTAACTAACCAAAACTTTTAGAATTCTCAACTATAATGTTGACCATAGGGGAGTTAATGTCTAGAACCTTTCACTACACAGTGCTGTAAAGCAATCATCAATAATTCTTACAGAATTGAAATTTAGCCTATGGACTGTCAAACATGGAGTTTTGTCAAATAACTGGAAAAAATAATTTCATCTCAGGTTGGGAATTATACCAAATCCTGAAATTATGAACTTGGTACTCAGGAGGTGAAAAATAATTTCCAACCCAACATTTTTGGTAATTAGAAAAATTCTTCATAAAATTCTGGTTCCATTTACATAAAATTATTTCTTTAGTCTTCTGCAAATCTCAAAATTTATTTTATAAACTATATTCACTGTATTATCATCCATCAAATGGATTGGCACTTACTATTGATAATGAATACAACCTTCTGTATTTAACTCTTTGGTTATTATCATAGTACTCATTACCCTGAATCACAGGCATCTATATCAAAGTTTTACTATTACCTTTATATTTGCTATATCTCTTTTCTGTGTATTATTTTATTGCAAACCTTAATCAAACTCATTTAGAAACTATTTTCGTCATCTTCTACCCATTTAAAAAATATGCAATTGGAACATGCCAAGTATTCCTGCTTGGGCATAATTTTGAATACATAAGTATAAATCGTGTCAAATCTTGAAATTTCTATAAAAATTGGGATAACACAAAATCAGTCAAGTACTGAGGTGATTGCTGAAACCATTCCCTCATGAATAGTTTATAATTTCCATGCTGGTTTGACAACCTTTACATATTTGGTTTAAAAATATTTCTTTTCTCTCCTTCACATTTAAGTTTCAGTAGAGTCTTTTCTTAGTTTGTTTTATATGTTTTTTGTACACAGACTTTAAAGTTTATTCATTTTACTACTTTCTGTGTAATAGGAAGCAAATACTCAGTTAATATTACCGTCAGAACGCATTTCCAGGACTCCTGATGACTGAATGCCAGAAACACTTTTTCTAAAACAGTCTCTTCGGGACCTTGTGGGGTGTGAGCAGTGGCAAGGAGAATGCTTTTAGTGTTGTATTAGACAAACCTTATGCTCTATTATACTAAGAACCATATGCGTCAGCAGGTGCTTAATAAATGTTCATTAAATAAACTAGCTAATTCTTTGTTAGTTACTCATGATACGACTTTGTTGCTTATATTATTTAGTTCCTCTGTTTCTTTCACTGTGCTTGATTTTTGGCTACATGATCAAAGACTGAGTTCCAATATTTCACCGTGATTGGGATCACTGTGTTTGTTAATTTCTCCTTCACCTCTAGTAATATTCTTGCCCTCGTGAAACGAGCTTACATTCTAAGCAGCAATAAACATTCTAGCAAATGCACAAAAAGGCATTTGTAAGTTGTAAATACTATATGTTCATCATAACTTTATTTTCAATCAAAATAAAAATCTAAGCCATTAGTTTTCTGTAATAATTGCTACTTTGTTGTTTTTATGCTAGCCTGGCAACCACTAATTCTACCTCTTAATAAAACTCTGTCCTTTAGTTTTGAATGTGTCTGTTATTTCTTACTCTGAGAGTCTGTGTCTTTTAGTTGGAGAGTTAATTCCATTCTGATTTACCATTTTAACTGATATTTGTATTCATTTATACACATATAGGTTTTTAAATATTATCAATTTGGGGAAACTAGAACAGTTAAGAAATATCGAAAGTGGCCTTATAAGAGTGGAATAAAGAAACAGGGGATGAAGCGATCAAGAGAAAAGCAGTTGGTCAAAAGATGAATGGTGATGACCAACCCAAAATGCTGCAGAGAAATCAAGTAAAATGAATGATTTTTACAGCTTGGAAGTCAACAATGGCCTTCCATTTTCAGCAAGTTGGGGAAAGAAAGGGGAGTAAAGTCAAGTGTAAATAATGCAGAGCATCTTGTTTAAAAAGTCTAGCTCCTCATTATACTTCATAGTTCTAATATATTCATTTAGTTTGTCCATTCCCCTAGTCTCTCTTCTCTCTCATACACACACACACAAAGAGAATTGGTGGTTGTATAAAGAGGACCCTTAACATACAGCAAACATTCGTTGTCAAGAAAAGCTTCCTCTATGACTATACTGATCATCTGAACAACCCTCTAGAACAGTCTTCACTGCACACACCAAAGCCATTCAACCAGATCCTATCAATAACTGCAGTTACAGATCTTGTATTTATGCCACTGATAGTCTAGAGCTGATTTTTCAAATTTTGAGGTGTTTTTTCCAGGTTTCATATACTGCATTCCAGGACTTTCTGATTTATTGTTAAAACTGAAGTCTCTTCTATGATAATGTTTGCTCACTCCCTAATTAACTGCTGTAGGAATGTAGGCTTTGATGGAACAGTTAAAAAGGACATTTGTTATGATTCTTTGACTAGAGCCAAAAATGAAATTAAACTTAAACTGCACAGACTGCAAAAGGAAGAAACAGGTTAGTAGTACTTATTTGCTAACAGGTTCCTTCTTTTAATTGTTTAATCATTTTTAAATGAATAGCAACATTAATTACTTGTAAATCATATAATAGCTAATATTGCCAGCCTATCTGTAGTCCTGTGGTCAAGCAATTTTGTTTCAGAGAAGCAATAAATTTGAAGATTCTGATATTTAAATTTGTTTCTCTTCCAGTTGAGTAAACTTGGGCAGAACACCCAATTCTTTGAACTTTGTCCTCTTAATTTCCCAACCCTACAACAAAAATAGCATCTTCAAGACAGTTATTGAATTAGCTGAAATAATGGGACATATTTGTTTACAATAAGCAGATTAAAACATGCTATAAATACTAGGAGAGACAATGACACTGTGGCATTAGAGCCAATCAGATGTGAACTCAAACTCTCACGGAACCACATATCTGCTATGTGAACCTGAACAAAACACATAAACTATGATCTTTAGTTTTCTCAACTCTATGAAACAGAGGAAACACTAGCAAATTCAATATTTGCTGTGAGAAATCATTCTCATCCTTTCATGTTTAATAATATCAAATATGTAGAAGTTGTTCAGTACATATATGCTAAAGTCATTGATGCTGTCTTAACTGGGACTAGTCAACTTTTGAGGGATAAAAATCATTTACGTAAGAAAATATTTTATGTACAAACTAGCTGAAGAGAGAAGTGAATAAAAACAAAGAAGAGACAATTTAGGGATAGTATGCTTCCAACAATGTCCTTGCTTACTTTCTAGAACAACTCACTTAATTTGGTTTTCTTCAATTTTTCACTAGAACGTTCACTGTTCTTTGGCAGGCAGAAAATAGTTGTTTAACAAAGATCTTATTAACTCCAAGGATCCCAAAGATACATTTTTTATCTTGATGTTATCTATTTTTAGGCAAATTATGGAAGAAAATTGACTTAAAATGTATACTGAGCTCAGCTGTTCTTTTACTTTGGCATTTATAAAGTCAAATGTATCAAAATATCCCAATGAAGTCATTTTATAGTCATATTACATGCCCAGAAGTCACTCTTCTTTACTGATGTGTGACTTTGTTTATCTAGGAGATCTAGATTGATTTTAGGAGAGAATGGTAGAGCCAATTGGTGTTTGGTATTTATAATGAATTGTTAAAGTCAAGAGCATAGCCATGGAAAGTGCACTTACATTAGTGTGATTAAAACAGTCTAAATTTCAATCCATAGTCTATGCTCTGTTATCCTGAGTAAAAATCTTTCTCTCATTATTTATAATAGCTAAGATATGGAAACAACCCAAATGCCCCAAATTAGATGAATGGCTCAAAAAGCTCTGGTCTATGTACACAATGGAATATTATTCATTGATCAAGAAAGAAAAATTTAATGTCATTTGCAGAAACATGGATGGAGCTAGTAAGACTCATACTAGCAGAAATAAAGCCAGAAAAAAAAAGAGAGAAATATGGGATGGTCTCACTTATATGAGGGAGACAGGGAAAACAAACAAACCAACAGGCAAAAAAAAAAAAATCTAACCATCAGCAGAACTGAAATATAGGGCAAAGTGGAGGATGGGGGGGGGTGAGATAGAGGGTGGGATGGGCACAAAAGACTAAGATGATGGCACAGGGGTGACAGGGTGGGGGCAGAAACCTAGGGCTGACAAAAATGTAAAAATATAAATATAATAAAAGAAAAACCCGTTCCTGCTTCCTTGCAAACAGCTTATCTCTACAATCCATAACAGAAACAAAACCATCTCTCTTCGTCGTTCTAAAATTATCATCACATGTTTGATTCTCCATGCTGTTCTGGAGTTCTCGTTCCAAATGAAATTAATTCACAAAAGCATCTAAATCAGAGATAGCCATATGTTATCATCTCTAACAGGTATGTAAAGCTATTTCTAGGATGTTATTTTATGATGTAATCACCAGTGATTCCATTTTTAAGATTTTCTCCTGTACTATATTGAGTGCAGAAAAATCTAGGTTGGTAAGCATGACATCATACATAAATCCTGGAAAATTAAATCAGCAGCACCTGAAGGTCATATATAAAAACACAAAGGACAGAAGAGAGAAAGGGGCCTTGGAGAACAGCCGAACTCCAGTCTCAGAGGCCACATCTAGCACAAATGAAGCAGCATGGAACTGAGTTTACCTGTGATTGATGGACCCCATGAGGCATCGCCTCATCATCCATCATTGTCATCATCGGCATTTGGAGATGCCTCCTGGCATGACAGTCAGGGTGAAATCCCCAAGAGAAAGGAGAAACCTTCAAGTTACTGGACAGCTATTAGTAGCCCTGATAGTTAAACTAGTGTCCTTTATCTTTATTCAGTGCTGAAACATGTGCCCCAAATATCCCAACTGCTTCTGTATAGATGCAAGAAAAACTCTGTTGAGTAGAGGGAAGGAGCATAAAACCAAAATACAAATAGGCAGCTAAGACTAAGGAGGCAAGCATTGCAACCAGTAAAACAAGCAGGCCTCAGGAAGATGTCTGTATTTGGAATACAAAGATGAGAGCCCTTGAGGTGATTACCTGGCTAGATTCAAACAAGAAATTCTGTTTTCTGCTAAGTCAAAGATTTATCTAGATAAGTATTTCCTTCTATAGAATATTCTAAGCATTTTTTTTTTTCTGGAAGGATGTGACTACTCTCATTGTCAGCAAACTTAAATTAAAAAATTTAATTTAAAAATTAAAGTACCTTAATCTCCATATCCTTTAAAAACACATAGAGTTCTAGAAAATCCAGTGGATTCCCAGAGGGAATTGTAGCAGGTAATTGCTTTTTTACTGTCTATACTTCAGTCTCAATTGGAAGGTGACTCTATCTTAGGAAGAAGGCAGTCCTAGTTCTTTAGCTGATGGTAGGTTGGAAAATGAACACAGAATATCTTATTCTAATGATTATTCTGCACAAAGAAAAAGAATGTGGAAACCCAAAGTGTCTTCCATTTATCATTCTCAGAAGACATTTGGAAATACAGGTCTGATTCTTCTTAGAATAACCTTAAGTTTTTTTCATTTCCCAGTGTATTACTTTCATTTTACTTTGACTCTTTTCCACTACAAATCTAAAAAGACATAGGATTATTTCTTAGCCAATTTTTGGTTGAACATCTATAATCAGAAAGGTAAAAGAATGTGAAAGTCTCACAAGCTGCATTCATCCATGTATCAGTCAATGGGATCCCTCTCCTAGTTGGGTCAGATAGAATTTAGAGGTCTCAGCTCGGTCCAGAGTAGGGAGACTGGTAAAATAATTTTTTTTCTTTCGATATGAGGTCCCAACAGCCCATTTCCCCAGGAGTATAGTAATGATATTTATTGGACCAATGAGTCACAAATATTTCTCCCCTCCCCCCAAATCCTAGGACCACATGCCTTCATTAATGAATGATATCAATGCTACTCAAGGCAAAAATAATCCCAATCATACCCAAATTATACTAAAGAATGGCATACATAATATTGCTAACAAAACTGAATGTGAACAAGATACAAAAAATTGACAGGTCAATTTCTCTCATGAGCATATATGCACAAAATTTAAAAATACATAAAATTATTAAGACATGTGATCAAGTAAAATCTGAAGAGAATAATACCTCAGTTCTATGCTGGTTCTTTTTATAATCTGAAGACTGCAAAATTTAGCACTCAAAAATCAAACAACATAAACACCACTAAACAGACTAAGGAGAGAAAGTATACTATCATTGCAATAAATGCAGATAAACTATTTGATAAAGTTCAAAGTCTATAATAAAATCTTTCAGCAAACTGGAACTGGATGGCCTATCGGAGAGCTTTGTTAGTGTAATCATGCTGTGTAACAAATAGCCATGCATCAACAGCAATGTTCACAAGTCCTGGAGTAGGTTATGGTGATGGTTCTGAAGGGTTTAACTACTATTGCCTGGACTTCACTGAGGCTGAGTATGTGTAGAGGATTGCTTAAAGCATTTTCTCATTCTACTTGAACAAGCAACTTTGTAGGACATATTTTTCTTGAAGCAAACGGCAGCTAGTTAAGAGGTTAAGTGAACCATCCAAGCACACTTATCATAGTTTTATGTCGTATTCATTAACATCATACAATCATAGAAAATAGAAAGTCACATAGTCCAATGTTGAGAGATAGGAAAATACACACCACAGGCATTGAAAGCAATGAGAATCTACATGGCATAGGGTAGAAATGTATGATTCTAACACAGACTGGAAGCAAAGAATTAGAAGCAATCATCAAACACATTATAGGAGAAAGTTCACTTAATCTAATAAAGGTTAGTTTTAGATACTCTACTGCTAACATCACATGCAGCGTTGAAGTTTAAAGTTCTATTTTTGGTATTAGGAATATGCCAAGAGTTTCTTGTTATCATCATTTCTCTGAAACACTGATTCAGTCCAGTCAATTTTAAAAAGATAGATAAATTTCAAAGGAAATAAAGGATGAAGTATAATCTTGTAACATTTTTATTAGGATGATTATTGTAGCATACAAATAACTAGTTTTATATCAATTCATGTTTTTAGTATTATTTATGAGTTGTGCAATTTTAGAATATTTTTATCTCCCCATTCAAAAAATTCTATTTAGGAAATAACCTTTACCCCTATTCTCTCCTCTTGTCACCTCCAGAATTCCTCTCTCTATGGGTTTACTACTCTGGACATGTTATTTGAAATGACTCATACAATATTTGGTCATTTCTAAATGCATTCTTTCACTTAGCTGGTTTTCTAAGTTGATTTACGTCATAGTGTGTTTCAGTCATTCATTCCTTGCTGTGATGAATTAATACTCCATTGACTGTCTATACCATATTTTGTTTATCAGTTGATAAACTGATAAAGAGATTTGGGTTGTTTTCACTTTGAGTTATTACAAGTAATACTGTAATAAACATTCAGCTCTATATTTTGTGTGTGGACATATTTTCATTTCACTTGTTTTTTCATTGCCTAGGAGTAGAAGTGTGTCACATAACATACTCATGCTTAGCATTTGGAAGAATGCCAAACTGTTCTACCAGCAGTACATAAAAGTTTCACTTTCACCACAAATCTGTCAACACCTGTTTTTTTGTCTAGTTTAATTTCAACCATGTTGGTGATTGTGAAGTGGTGTCCCATGGTGTTTTTGATTTGCATTTTTCTGATGGATAATGATGCTGAGCATCTGTTTATGTGCTTACTAGCCAATTGGGGATCTTTTTGGGACAAATGTCTTAATCAAATGCTTTGCCCATATATTAATTGGGTTGTTTTCTATTGTTGAACTGTAAGATTTTTCTATATTCTGAATATAAGGTACTCATCAAACATATAATTTACAAATATATTTTTGCAAATTCTGTGGACAGTCTTCCCACTTTCATAATGGTTTCTTTTTATACAAATGTTTTTAATCTAGAGAGAGAAATCTAATTTATCTATTTTTGGGGCTTTGTCATTTTTGCTTTTAGTATTGCATCTAAAATGTAATTGCCTAACATAGTGACAAAAAGCATTGTGCTTTCTTCTGGGAGTTTTATGATTTTTACAGTTAGCACTGTGATCTATTTTGAGTCCACTTTTGTATATGGTGTGAGGGAGGAATTCAGATGTATTCTTTTGATTGTAGCTAGCCCAAAATATTTTTTTCTGAAAAATTTGTTCTTAAGTAATCTGCCTCCATACTGTTTAAACCAACTGACCATACATGTAAGGGCTTATTCTGCACCCGTAATTCTATCCCAGTGATCTATATATCTATTCCTACAGTACCACACTGTGTTGTTACATCTACTCTGAGTAACAAGCTTTGAAATTGGGATATGCTTGAGGATTACAACTATGTTCTTCTGCTTCAAGGTTAGACCCTTTTGGCTTCCTTGTTAATTCTATATGAACTTAAGATAAACTTATCAATACTGCTAAAAAATGCATCTGCATGTGGGGTTTTGATAGGGATCAATATACTGAATATATATGTGGATCATTTTGAAATGATTGCCATATTTTCCTCCAAGAACATGAAATGTCTGTCCATTAGTATTATTTAATTTCTTTTAATAAAGTTTCATGGATATACATATATATCATACTTTTGATAAATTTACTTCTAAGAATTTTGTGTACTTATTTTTCTTTGACTGCTATTGAAGATAGAACTGTTTTCTTAATTTTGTGTTCATAATGTTCATTGATAGTATTTTTGTATTGATCTTGTACCTTGCAACTTTGCTGAACAAGTTTATTAGTTCTACTAGTGTCTTCACTGACTTTTATATATAATATTATCTCATTTATGAAGAGATAATTTTACATCACCTGCGAACTGGATGTCTTTTAATTATTTTTCTTGCCTAGTTTTCACAGATAGAAGCTTAAGCATAATAAATAATAGAAGTAGCAACAGATGTCCTTATTTTGTTCCTGGTCTTAGGGAGAAAACATTGAGTAATTTATAATTCTGTACTTTTAATACTAGTTATTGGATTTCTATAGATATTCTGTTTCATACTAAAGAATTCTCCTTTTATTTTTAGTTTGTTGAAAATCTACAGAAGATTATTAAGGAAGACATAATTTTAATAGTAGATAATTGATCTAATTGATCACATTAAAATGAAAGCTATTCATTGACAGATATCACATAAAAAGAGCAAAAATAAAGGAGTAGAAAACATTTCAAATACATAGTAAAAATAGCTATTTCTAAACTATGTAATGAATACCTAGAATGCAAATGAAAAAGGGCAAACAATTCAAAGGAAAAATGAGCAAAATGACTTGAGCAAAAGAAGAAACCCCAGTAACTAGTAACCCAATGAAAAGGGGCTGAACATTCAGAAAATGTAGTTTAAAGTCAAGATAAAATACATCACTACTCACCCATCAGCTTGGGAAAGAATGAAAATCCAACAATTCTTAAAGCAGGCATCAGGAACTATTATACTAATAAGAATGTGAATTGTTATAACCATTTTAGAAAACTGTCATTAGTTGACAAAACTAAATATATGTAAATACTATACTCCATGAATTCCATTCTTTTGTTCATGCCTTTGAGATATTCATATATAGATATATATGTGTATATGTGTATACACACACACACACACACACACATATATATATATATATATATATATATATATATATATATATATATATATATATATATATATATATGCCAAGATTCATCCTTTAAAATGCTCATAGCAACATTGGCTATAGTTACCAGGTTTTTGAAAGAACCCACATGTCCCCCATTAGTAGATGGATACATAAATATTTTATGTTTTCACAATGGGATATTACATTAAATAGATTTGAATAAATTATACGTACATTTATAAACTTACAAATGTGTGTCTAGAAAAAAACAAGACACAAAATAGCATTTACATCCTTGTTCTATTTACATATGGCTCAAGAACAGACAGAATTAATGTTTTTTAAGGATGCATACACAGGTGGTAAAAATGTGTACATATATACATTTAGTGTATATGCATATATGTATATATAATTTATCTATAGATAAAAAAGCATGTGTGTACATATACTGTTGTGCATATATATATACACATATGCACACACATATATGTATAGTGAAGGAAAAAGAAATAGTACTAGGAAAGAAAAACCAGAGTCATCATTACCTTGAGATGCCATATTTTAGACGACACAGTGAAGTCTGATTGATAAAGGATAAAAAGGAAACCCAAGGTTCCAACAACGTCCTATTCTCAGACATGGTAGAGTCATATGGGTGCTGTTTCACAGACCAATATAGAAATGCACTTTAGCAATTTTCTGTATATCACATTTTATAATAAAAAATGTTTAAGGCAATAAAAATACATTGGTTTCCCCTGATCAGATTAAAACTACCTATGAATTTGTTAATTTTATCTCTTATCAGATATAAATGTTTGCAAAATTAGAGGTTTTGAAATGGTATCTTATACTGAAACTCAACAAGGGAAACATAAAACCTAAGTACTCAGTGTGAATTATGGAGATGGGAGGCGAGGATCGCAGTTCACTCATAGTGCTTCTTTGGCCATCCCTTCTCCCAACCCTTCACCACCATTATGAAATCCTAGTTCTCCAGGGTATGTTTAGAAACAACTGTAAAATATTATTAGAGCAGGAAAAAAACATGAACTTCATCTAACTTAATCTTCTCATTTTACAGAGGCTTTCTGATACATCCAAATTCATCTGGCTAATTATTAGCAGAGTTTGTTCAAGATCCACATTTGATTTTTAGCATTGTGTTTATTTTCATGGTATTTGAAATTAAAAGTACTTGCTTTTTTATTAATCATTTTATTTACATATTCATGCATATAAGGATGGATGGATGGATGGATGGATGGATGGATGGATGGATGGATGGATGGATGGATAACATCATTGCATTCCCCAGGGTTCTCCTTCCACCTCATAACTTCAAACCCTCACCTCAATTTTTCTGTGTTCCACCCTTCCCCAATTTCTTTCTCCCCCCCAAGTCCATCCCTAGCAACCTACTCTAACTCCACTGTCATATTATTTGGGGTTTTTCCTGGCCTTTTGTTTGTTATTCTTGTGGTACCATCTCTAGGTAATAACATGTAATTTCTGTCTTTCACTTTTGTACTCATTTCTGCTAATATGATTCCCTCTAGGTCCATCCATGCTATCACAAATACTTCATATTTCTGGTTTTGATTGCAGAATAATATTCCATTGTCTAAATGTACCACAGCTTTTTCAACCATTCATCAATGTGGAGGCATTTGGGTTTTTTCCATATTAAAAAAGATATATCTCAACATAGTAAAAGTCATTTTTGACAAACCCACAGCAAATATCATCCTTAATGAGGGAAAACTGAAATAATTTCAATTAAGATTTGGAATGAGACAAGAATGCCCACTCTTACCACTACTTTTCAACATAGCACTGGAAGTTCTACCTAGGACAATGAGGCAAGAGAAAGACATAAAAGGAATACAAATAGGGAAAGAAGAAATAAAGCTATTTCTATATGCAGATGGTATAATACTTATGTAGAAAAATCCCCCCAAAATACAGAAAAGCTAACTGAAATAATTAACCAGTTCAGTAAAGTAGTCAGGTACAAAATCAACACACAAAAATCAGTGGTCTTCTTATGTGCAAAAAATCAGTCAGAAGAAAAAATTAAAAAAAAAAAAAAACCCACTCCACCATTGCACCAAAGAAAAAGAAAATTAAATACCTTGGAACAAACCTAACAAAAGAAGTGAAAGAGCTATGCAAAGAAAACTATAAAATAGTGTTAAAAGAAATAGGAAAAGACATTTAAAAATGTAAATCTATTCCCTGCTTATGTGTTGGAAGAATTAACATTATCAAAATAACCATCCTACCAAAAGCAATCTACAGATTTAATGTAATTCCAATAAAAATCCCGATGAAATGTATTTCATTTTCATTTTTTAATGAATGTAGCATTGAGTATCACTCATCCGTAGTTTCCCATGTATTTGGCAGAACTTTTCTTATAATAACTAATTTTATTAGCAATGCATTAGCAATGAACCAAAACACAGTCTAAACTTCTGTGGTGATATATGTGTATGAGTTACTAAATATATCTCTATTATATGTAATAAACACCCTGACAGCAAATATATCCTTAAGCTAAAGCCCACTCTATAAAGTTAAAATAAGTTGGGCCATGAAGCATTTATTATAAGGTAGGTGAAGATCAGTTATTTCTTCTCCACTAAATCAACTCAAGAAGAAATAGGTTGAACAGAATAGAAGCGATTGGAAATATCAAATGAATCTCTCTATAGTAGGAATATTGAATGTAGAAGGGTAATAGATTTTTCCATTTATTTATTTATTTTAGGGGATTTTATTTATTTATTACATTATTTATTTTATTTTATATCATTATCTACCCAAGTTTTCCCACCAACTTATCACCTGTGATCCATCATCTTAGTCTTTTGTACTCCTTTTACCCCTTCTTTCCCCTCACCCTCATTCATTCTCTATGCTTCAATTTCACTAAAAATTAGTTTTAAATCTTTCTTGTCAATTTGTTTGCTTTCTCTTTGTCCCTCATAAAAGTGAGACCATCCAGTATTTCTCTTTTTCTATTTGACTTATTTCTGCTAGCATGATTTCCTTCAAGCTCCATCCATATTGTCATGAATGACATCAGTTTGTTTTTTTTTTTTGATTGATGAATAATATTCTATCATGTACATATACCACAGCTTTCTGTACCACTCATCTGTTTTGAGGCATTTGGGTTGCTTCCCTATCCTTGCTATTGTAAATAGTGTTGCAGTAGCAAGTGTTGGTATGGATGTAGAGAGAAAGGAACACTTTTATACTGTTGGTGGGAAGGCAAACTGGTCCAGCCAGTATAAAAGCTATGTGGAGAACACTTGAACTACTGAAAATAGAACTCCCATTCAAACCCATAACCCCGCTTCTAGAAATCTAAACAAAGGGAAATGGATTCTTAAAAAAAAAAAAAAGATTTTAAAATTCTTCCATCTATACTTTGTAAAACAGTATAGTATGTCTTCCAAGCATGTTTCTGAATTTGGTTGGAGTATGTTTGTCTCTTTGCCTTCTCACTATACCTCACATATGCTTGTCCTCTGGTCTACCATCTTAATAGCTTTGACATATAGCATGCTCCCTGCCTGGGCTGATAGGCAGAATTTGAGAAATGAATACTCATTTACTTCTGTGCATTTGCCTACAAATCACCCAGTTAGGATGAGTGTGAACAAAGAAAGCATCTGAACACAGATCGATTCAAACTCTGTATCTTCCTTTAAAGAACCCAATTCTGACTCCACCGATGCTATTCAACCTTGAATATAAACAATCTGAAGACTGACTCACTCTTTTGCCTCTCTCTACTCCTGTGAGTCAGTGTCTCTCACTTCTGTGCATGGGAAACATTTGAAATTTAAGAAATACTATCCTAAGAACTGTGAGCCTGTATGCTTATAGTCTACTGACCCACAGAGACTTTAGTTCTACTGGTAGACACCTGAACTCAGAACTAACTCTGCTGGTGCTTCTTCCTCTGCTACCATCAGAATTGAAAAAGAGAGAGTCCATGAACAAAAACAATAAATGCAATAAAATAATAGTTTATCCAGGGAAACACTTGTACAATCTCTAATTCTGAGAACCTCTGGAATTCCCTAGAGCACTGCACCCCAACTCATCATGTTCACACACATGCATGCATGTACTCAATCTCATGACCTTGCTCACACGCAAAACTTGTATTTTCTTCTCTCCTTCCAAAGCTCTCCATATCCATAACTGAATGACTTACATTATTGTTTCTCTCATCCTATATGGATGATCACCATTTTGAGTGGTTATTTTGGTCTTGTTTTCTAACATCTTTGACCTATCCATTAATCTCCACAGCAGAAACATGGCAGGTGTAAAATAATTCAAGGAGAAAAGAAGAAAAGGAGAAAATAGTGTCTAGGGTTCATTTGAGCTTAATATCTAAACAGACAATTAAACATGGACAAGTAATTTAATGCTTGTAAACTTTGGTTTTCTTATCAATAAAAAGTAACTATAATGATGCCTTTAGAATATTTTCCAGTACAGTGTACATCTATCTCTATATAAAAATCTAAAATTATAATTAATCTTAAGTCAGAAAATAATTTGTGTTCTCCCAAAACATTATAAATGTTTAAATATTAAATGTCAAATGTATTAAAAGCAATTTATTTAGCTTTAAAGATTCATGCTGTGAGATTAATGTTCTATAGTGAATTACTTTTAATTCTCACTATAATCCATCAACTACCTTTTTTCAGCTGTGAATTATTATTTATATAATAAATGCTTTCACTTATGTTTACCATGACAGCTTGAATTTTCTCATCTTTTTGCTCATATTGACTTAAAATACATCCCAATATTTGGTGGTGAAGCAATTATACTGACATTATAAAGTAAAATCTTCCAGAATGAAATTGCTAAAACTTGTATGTGTGACCTATTATTTGAATTTTCCCAGAAGATTTTTGTCAGAAGAAGAATTTCTTCTCCCTATAGATTAAATCAAAAATAGATTGCCATCACTCAGCCATGCTGATTACCTTCCAGTAGTTTGATTCACTTGAATTTATAGTTATGATAAAGTTATTTAGAAAAACAAACTCAAGTTCACCAGGGTGAACCAACCCCAGATTCAAAATCCAGTTCATGAATGGGGTTGTAATCACTGTGGTTGTGATCATTCCATCATGTAAACACTCTCCTGAAGGCTCTGGGGGACAAGTCTGATGGGAAGCAAGGGGAATGGCAGGCCTACAACCCTGCTCACCAAATGCAGCAGCTCATAAGAACAAGCAATGCCGTCTGGGACCCAGTGTCTTTGGCAGCTCTCAGGGCAGCTTCTGTCTTTGGTGGCAAAACAAAGTTGGGTTGTTTTTTTTTTTTTTTTCCATTGTTTTTGAAAGGGGATGAGCATAATCTTTTTTTTTTTTTTTTTTTTTTTTTTTTTTTTTTTTTTTTTTTTTTTTTTTTTTTTTGCTATTGGCTTCTTTGTGTTACAGTCTGTTAGCACATATTTTCAGATGCACTTGAAAAAAGAAACAAAATACAAGTGTGGTTGCATGTTAATTACCTCAAAAACATGGTGCTCCAGATGGCCACGGAGGTCTGCTTCTCTCTAGTAGGTAAATAATGCCTCCCAAGCTCTTCATCCCTTCTGCAAACCAAATTTTGAATAACTCTAGTACCAGTCACTGTGCAGGAAGTAGTCAAGGGCAACAGTAAAGGCCTATTTATGAGTGAATCACAGGGGAAAGCAAACATACATTTTTGTCTCCTCTTGCTAAATTCTACAGAATTAGTGGGTCCAAAAGAAAATTTTAAAAGTTTCTAAAATGCCCCAAATCAGAAAACAGGTCTTCAATCCTATCACAAAGAAAATAGCTTATTTTCCCAAAGATTTGTCATGAGGCCATGTATGTCCTTTTGGTAGAAGTGTAACAATTCTGAATTTTAGGTTCTCCTTACTAAGCTGTGTAATGAGTTCTCTTATATACAGAAGATTTTAAAACTCACTGTCATATGCAGGCATGATCTATTCTAAGAGAGACAAAACTTGCCATTTTAAACTGCCTTTCTGCTGAGTTGGGTATATAGAATACATTCTACACGATAATTCATTGATCACATAACACTTCCATGGGCTCTGTGGCTGAAAGCTTTAACTTCTAAAATATGTCCATAAGCTTGAGAGGCAGGTCTGCACATTGGAGATCCCAGTCTTTGATCCTTTCTTATCTCACAGCCCCCTACCTTTTGCCATTGACTTTACACGTATTGCTACAAACGAGGGCTATGACAAGCGGAGGAACACAATTAGGTAGTTGTAAGTTATTATTAAAATAAAAAAGCAAATGGTCACAGGAGAACTTAGAGGTTTAGAGTACAGACCCAGTCATTAAGAGACAATGGGAAGAAAGCATAGGTTCCACAGGGAAGGATTTCCCATGTACCAGCACACAGGTAATTAGGGAAGACCGTCACCATGACACTCTACTGAGACTAGTGATGATGGGGTCATGGAGGATCAGAGCCAGCTCAGAGCATGGAAATCACTGTCATTCTCTGTATAGTGAAAGACAAAGGTCACTCCTTTCTGAGTTTTGGTATCACCCATGCCTTACAGTTCACATATGACCACAGGGAAAGAAATACAGGCCAGACATGGTGGTTCATGCCTGTAAGCTTCAGCTTATGAAGCGACCAGGGCTAGGGATCACAGTTCGAGTCCCATCTGGGGCCCCGTAGTGAGACCTGGTTCCAAAAAAATACCTGGGCATGGTGGTGTGCGCCTGTAATCCCAGCTACCTAGGAAGCTGAGGCTGGGGATTGCTTAGTCTGTGGTACCCCAGGTAACGAGAACCTGAGGTTCCAAGGGCAAAAATAGCGAAACCTAGTCTAAAAAAAAAATGAAATATGGGAGGGTGGACAGAGATTCCCACATTGATGGAAGGTGGTTCCATCTTTCCGCAAACAAAACAGGGTCTCAAAGTAAAAGTCAAATTGAGTTTGAGAGGGAGAAAAAACACTAAGTTTGTTGACTGAGGGACCTCTGTCTAAAATGTGTAAAGATAATATTGAAGTTTTGGAGAAGATGATTATGGAGAACAAAGAGCATTTTCTAAATTAACTTAAGACACTTGAAAAGAAACATATTAAGTTAATAGTTCAACTGTAGCAGATGTCTTGTTTAAGAATATCAGATATATATTTATATATATATATATATACTTACATATATATGCATAGTACATAATATATAGGCATGTATGGATTCTTATAGATGAAGAACTTGGCTGGTGTTAAATTATACATTTGTAATAGGCATATGAGAATGGCAGGACTGTTATCAATAATTTATAGGTTACAAAGGTGATGTTCATAGAAGTGTAAATTTGGACTGAGATTCAACAGGGTGCATTGGAGTTTAAAGGTCAAGAATGAGGGAATTTGTACTCTTCTGTACCCGATGTGAGCAAAATGATGTGGCATAGACAGGTCTAAAGCATCCTCCATTTTCTCCCTCAACTACCTTGGTTGGTAATTTAGGCAGATTCTGAAACTCAGATTCTTGACCTTAGAATACCATCCAACACTACAAATTCATTACAACGCATTCATCATTCCACTTCCCAATCTCTCCATGGTGTGATTAGTGGTAATTACTTTATTTTCCTTTAACTAGCTTGTTTTAAGCCTTAGTGTAAAATGTCAGGTAATTAAATGCCACAGCTTAAAATTCAACACATCTATCCCTTTGGAAAGTTGCCACTTTTCATGAAGTGCTTTTCATATGAGCGTGTGTGTGATAGAGAATATGTGTGTATGTACTGTAAAAAATCATCTCTTTTCTGAGGTCAGACAATCGTCATCTTCTTTAATATAAGGAAAAAAGAATTAGTGCCACGTTTTCTTTTAAAAAATAGAAAGAGGGTAGTTGCCTATGAAATTATAATGCAAGAAAATCATTTTGTTGAAATTATTTTAGTTAGCCAAAATTATAACTGAACAGAATGGCATTTCCTCTATATGTTTGTTTCCTCACTGACATCAGTGATAATTTTTCATTTTATATAAATTGACACTCTTTTAAGTAATGCCTCTCCACAAATGGAAACTCTCCTCATAAGAAACTTCCACTAATTGGTTCAGTTTCCAGGATGAAGCCAAGTTTTGTCTTAAAATAAAAGAACCAGATAGTTGAGACCTAACTAGTTGCCTGTTTAACCACCAAAGAAAATGCTCAGGTCTCCAATTCAGTTTGTCCAAGGCACATAGAGTAGATTTCCATTCACCAGAGTTCATAGCCTCATATTTCCTCATCCTTCAAGAGGTAAGCTCTCCTCACCTACATCGGCAGAGTTTCCCTCATACCTTGCTGGCTACCCCTTCTAAGCCTCCTTGACTGATTCATTCTCTACTTGATCATTAATAATAGGAATTCCTCCAAGTTCAACTCTTGACCCATTTTTACTCAACATTCTCCCTTTGCTAGAAGTGAAAGGAAAAGAAAAGCAGCGGAGAATCCTGAAAGAATTGAAGCTGTGTTTTTTTAAAGATTTTTAAATTGATTTCATATTTATATGCATATATACACACACATATATCTACATGTATAATACATTTTTGTCTACCCCAAGGCCCTCCCATCACCCCATGCACCATCTTAATCTCCTGTGCCTTCTCCTTCCCCTGATCCCACCCTCTTCCCTCTCTCTTGCTCTATGCTTCAATTTTGTTGGCAGTTTTAAATTTTTCTTGTCCTTTTGTTTGTTTGTTTTACCTCTATCCCTCATATAAGTGAGACCATTCAGTATTTCTTTTTCTTTATGGCTTATTTCTGCTAACATGATTCCTTCTAGCTTCATCCATATTGCCACAAATGACATAAGTTTGTCTTCTTTGATTGAGACTAGTTCAACCACTATGGAAAGTTTGGAGAATGATCAAACAACTGAAACTGGAACTACCATTCCATTCAGCAACCCCACTCCTTGGAATCTACCCTCAGGACACAAAAACATTAATTCAAAAGGACACCTGTGCTCAGATGTTTACTGCAGCAATATTTACAATAGACAGGATATGGAAACAACCCAAATGCCCCAAAACTGGCAAATGGCTGAAAAAGATGTGGTATAAGTACACAATAGAATATTATTCATGAGTCAAAAATGAAGCTGCATCTTTGAATGTACCATTCAACATGAAATTTCACCACAAGACTTGGTAAAAAGAGGGCTTAGACCTCTGCCTTTAGATTTACAGTCTAATGTTTACTCAGTCATTTCCCCTATGTTCATTAGTCATTGACAGTCACAACAAACACAAAGATACTGATACTCTGTATATGTTGTTTGGTGCCTGAGTGGGTATAGTAGGAACTGCCTGTTTACTAATCCACACTGAATAAGGGCAACCTAGGCCCTGTTAGGTCATGTACAAATCTATAATGTCATAGTCACTGCTCACGCATTCGTAATTATTTTCTTTATGGTTCTACCCACTCTATTAGGGGGATTCAGAAATTGACTGGCCCCTCTAATGACTGGCACCCCTGTTGTAGATTCCCATGAATAACAACATGTTTTTGACTCCTACCTCCATCATTCTTACTACTTCTGGCATCTTCTAAGCAAAAGTGGGAGCTGGAACAGAATGAATTGTATATCCTCCTGGGAATACAGGATTTCCTCACCTCCCAAGATTTTGTTAGTGTCAGGGCAGTCAACAGTGCTCCAAGACTCAGTGTCTATAAACAGTAACCAGTGTGATACATGCATACTGTTCAATTGAATCTTTTATAGCTTTTCCTACTTTATTCTTTTGCTTCTTTCTAAGTACACTTGGACAACATAAACATTCCTATACATATGTGATAAAGATGAACAGTCATTTCCATCACCTACTGTTCTCTTTCCTACACCACCTCATCTCACATCCATTCCAAGTATATACTGCACAAAGAATTGGGTTACTTGCAAACAAGTATCCTGAGTTTGATCTGCATTCTTATTAATCTTCACAATGACTCCATGCATGTATCACTATCAATAGCCTCATATTTTATAGCTGTGGAAATTGATACACAAGATTCAAAACTTCCTGAATTTCTTATGGATAATAAGAGGTAGAATGGGATTTCCATGTCCAGGATTATCTCCATTTCTCATTTCCACTGTTCTTAATTTGCTACTTCACATGCATTTTCTCAGAGGCACCTCAAATTCAAATGTCCAAATCTGAACCCAGGATTTTCCTGCTCTAAATCCACTCAACCAATGCTAATTTAGACGTTTTAAAAGTGCTCATGTTGTAGCATGTCACTGGCCTAATTCAAAATCACTGGTTTTCCCACTGCTCTGATAATAAAGCGAAATATCTCCGGTGTGATTTATAAGCTTTCTTCACTCCAGTCCCTGACCGTTCCTGTGGCCTCCATCCTACATCTCTATATTCCAGCCACATTGCTCTTCTCTCAGTCCATCAAACAAGTCATAGAACTATCACTTGTTGTTCTCTCTGTGTTGATCTTTCCCCTCTGTATCCTATACAACTTTGTTGAGCATGCAAGTCTTCAGTAACCCCCAGGCTGCTGATCTTCTCATCTATTTGTAGTCACAGTCTCATATGCTCTCACATGACTCTATTACTACACTGATCATCATATAATATTTTTTCTCCTTGTCACCTAATAGGGTACCTACTATGTGTCCAGTTCTGCTTTCAGACTAGGAGCTGCTCAAAGGAATCAGGGTGGAGAAACTCTCCTACCTCAATACCTAGATGATTGGCAACCTTTCTTCCTTTTTCCAGGCTTCTTGGATGGAGGTCAACATTAAGGGTTGTTTTTTCTTTATTTTCCCCATCACAATGACTTAAGTCCCCTAGACTATGCCCTTCCCTGCTTCCTCTCAACCTCAGACCCAGACTCCTCTCAGTGCTCACTGATGTCTACTAGCTTTGGTAAGTTTGTTTACTTCAAATCATCTGCTATGCAAATATACAGTATTTGTTTAAATCATTCTGACTTGTTTACTGTGCATAATTCTCTTAAAGTCCTTACATTTTATTAAAGATGACAGAATTTCATCTTTCCTTCTGGCTGAATGATATTGCAAGGGTGGATACGCTACTTTATAATAATCACTATATAATTAATCCATTCATTTAATGTTTCTCTTACAAGATGATAGTTCCAAGAGGGTAAGAACTGTGTCTTTCTCACATTCCACTACTCATTCTGTTACTGGAACAATTCTACATAGATCGGTTATATATGTATATATGTGTGTATGTCATAGAAAGATAAAACAACTTTTGACACAGTACCCATTTTTTGTTAAGCAAATATCAGCCCTTGTAGTGGTCTATACAGTGACAAACATATGGTGGTCTTAAAATACGGAATGACACCTGATTATATATCTTTTGGTAAATGCAGTCATTCTTCCCAGGTATTCTAACCAGAGTTTACCAAGCTATGACAAATACAAAAGAGGCAACTAATAATTTACAATGGTCTGAAGAGAATCCATTGTCAATTTAGCTGCTTTAGATACAGCAACAATTTTTCTTTACCAAGGTAATCATGCAACTATTTTCCCTCTATTTCTCTTTACCAAGCTAATCATTCAAAAGTTGGAGGCCCCTGACCAGAAAAAAAGAAAATGGAAGTATTATAATTCCAAACTTCAAACTATACTACAAAGCCATAATAATTAAAACAGCATGGTATTGGTACAAAAACAGACAGTCAGACCAATGGAACAGAATTGAGTGCCCTGAAATAAAACCACAAATATATAGTCAACTAATCTTTGACAAAGCAGTGAAAAACTTACCTTGGAACAAAGATAGCCTCTTCAATAAATGGTGCTGGGAAAATTGGACTAAGACATGCAAAAAAATGGACCAATAAAACTCCCTTACTCCATGTACAAAAATCAACTTAAAATGGATAGGAGACTTAGAAGTCAGACCTGAAGCCATGCCATACATAGAGGAAATCTTGGGCAAAACTCTCCATGAATTACAGTTCAGAAATCCCTTTCTAGAAACATCTGCAGATGGCAAAAAAAATGAAGGAAAACATAAACAGATGGGACTACATCAAACTAAAAAGCTTCTGTACAGCAAAAGAGACAACAGAAAAAACTAAAAGATGCCCAACCGAATGGGAAAAAATTTTTGCCCTCCACATGAGTGACAAGGGTTTAATAACGAAGATCCACAAGGAACTCACACAACTAAACAAAAGCAAAACAAAGCCCAATCAAAAAATGGGGAGAACTAAAAAGATGTTTCTCCAAAGAGGAAATAAAAATGGCCAACAGGCATATGAAAAATTGCTCAATGTCACTAGTAATAAGGGAAATGCAAATCAAAACAACAATGAGATACAACCTTACACCAGTAAGAATGGCACACATCCAAAGAACGGACAACAAGAATTGCTGGCGATGATGTGGAGAGAAAGGAACACTACTACACTGCTGGTGGGAATGTAAACTAGTCCAACCACTATGGAGAGCTGTGTGGAGGACCCTCAAGTTAATGAGAATGGAACTACCATTTGACCCAGCAATTGTTCTTTTGGGAATCTACCCAAAAGAGGCCTCAATGTGGGTACAAAGGGACACCTGTGTTTGAATGTTTACTGCAGCACAATTTGTAATTGCAACGACGTGGAAGCAACCTAAATGCCCCCAAACAGATGACCAGATGGAAAAAATGTGGTACATATGCACAATGGGATATTACTCATCAATTAAAAATGACAAATTTGATGATTTTATAACAACATGGAAGTACTTAGAAGAACTCATATTAGCAGAAACAAGTCAAAAAGAAAAAGACAGAAACCAAATGGTTTCACTAATATATGGGATATAATGAATAAATAAACAAAAGACAAGGAAAAGTCAAAACAGGCTAAGCACCAAACTGAAGTGCACAACTTTGAGCAGAAGGGAAAGGGCACCCTCCTGCTCAAAGGGAATGGAGGGGAGGGTGGGAAGGGCAGATCCCTGGGATTGCAATGATGTGAAATTTATATATAAATAAATAAATAAATTTAATTTAAAAAAACAAAAGTTGGAGGCCAACAAAGAACCAGGCTCCCTCTATGTCCCTTCCAAATAGATTTCTGATGGGTATAAGCATTTAAAAAATGACAGCTTTTTGCTATTTGATAGTGAAGAACATGAGATACTCAACATCTTGGCCTCTCATATAGAATCAGCTTGAATGACTGGGTGAAACAGAAGTATGGGGCAACTTGCAGAATATTTCAGTGGAGTCCCAGTATGTGCCACGAGGAGTTCTGTACTTTATGTATAATGATAAGAAACAGCAGCATTCCTCATCTTCCTTTTCATTTCCAGGGAAATCTGAAGAGGCAACATGTCTGTTTAACCTG
This sequence comes from Uropsilus gracilis, assembly GCA_004024945.1. Classification (NCBI taxonomy): domain Eukaryota; kingdom Metazoa; phylum Chordata; class Mammalia; order Eulipotyphla; family Talpidae; genus Uropsilus; species Uropsilus gracilis. Next base: position 47,321 of record PVHY01009858.1, read on the forward strand.
TTGGTATATGCATGTGTGCATTTGTTTATATATGTAAATTATATATAATATATAAAAGCATATATAATTATATAATATATATCATATATAAAAATCATATATATAAATTACATATATAAACACATAAATTATATTTGATATATATAAATACATATAATATATTATGTAATACAATAAGATATATATGATTTATATATAAGATATATAATTTATATATTAAACATAGATATAATATATAAATATGCAAATATTATATATAATTTATATATCATGAAAAGTAAATCATAAAAGTTAATTTATATATAAATATAAATTATAAAAAGTAAAGATAGTCAATCATTAAGAATTCAAGATTTAATGTCAGTCTTAAATTCTTTTATATATATATTTTATAAAATTTAAATTTATATACATTTTTATAAAACTTATTTTTAAAATTTATGTAAATTTTTATATGTTTTTATATATAGTGTATAGGTAACATTTTAATAAAATTTATACTTTTTATAAAATTTATATATAAATTTTTATGCAATTTATGTAAATTTTTATAGAATGTATATAAAATATAAAATTATAGAGAGAAAACTTAAGACTGACCTTTAGTCTCAGATTCTTAATAATAGATATCTTTACTTTTCATGATTTTACCTATTTTTATGACAAAATTACCTGAGAGTCAACTAATTCTATGGTGAAAATGTACTCAGCAAAGAACTTGTTGGTAGTTCCTCCTGACATGGTCTAGAATACTGCAGACTCATACTAACTTCTGAAATGAAATTCAGTATGAGTCTTGGTAAGTCGTCTACTTAATTGGCTCTTGAATTTCTATTCCTGTGAAATAGGGGTGGCAAACCAAGCATTATCTCTTTCAGGCAAATTGGATCCATGCCCCGCAGACTTGGCTTCTGGTAAGATCACTGAAAGACTGTTTAACCAGTTCAAAGTGTTAAGGATGTTCTCTATTGGCTGTCCCAGGGAACAGAAATGGTGCCCTCAGAATCCTGGCCTTCCAACTTTCCCCCTAGTCTTCAACCCAAGTGTCAATAGGGGAAGTCTAAATACTATACAGCAAGATTACAGGGCAGTCTTTTTGCATATTCACTCCTCCGCATATTTCCAAGCAGTACTACTTTAATGGATTCAAGTTTGCAGGATTGGATTCTAATTTCAAGACAACTCCCCAGACAATTCGCCACAGAACAGAACATTAGAATTACGGTAGGTATAATTAGAGTGCCATTGCATTCTAATATGGTCTCTTCCTCCATCACGCCCACCCACAATTGGTTTTCCCAACCAACAAAGAAACAGCTGTATGATCAGCAGACTTCCATCTGTAAGTCCCCATCTGCAGTTTCTTTGGCACTTGCACCAAGTAACTCTGCAAAAGCAAAATATGTTCTACTCTTGATCTTTATTCTTTTCCACTATTTAATGTCTTGGAAAACATTAACTGAAACATTCTTGAGGACTTTGGCTAAAATGAGTGCTTCTAAGAAGTTCAAGGGCAATTGATGATATTTCTCAGGTGCTTGATTAATCCTATTGTGAAGAATTTAGAAGCAGTGGAGGAGGAGCAAAGGGATAGAAGTATAATTCTTATCACAATATTTTGGAATGAATGGAAGCACTCAGCATAATACCATTGTGATGACTGTGCCTCACACAATATACAGAGAAATAAGATGTGAGAAAATGAAAATGAGGAGGAACCCAGAACTCCAGACAGTAGCTGTCGATTTTCATTCCTAGTTCTTCCCTCCCCATCATCAAACTCCCATCAAATATTCATAAAACAAGTTCACTTCTTGTCATCTTCGCAGACTTTAATGTCTAGGAAATGGGAACTGTCCAGGAAGATGTAGTATTCTACCTCAGATCATTTGTCTATGGTTTTATCAGTTTCTTGGTACTTGTTCTTTGTAGCAACATTCTGGGTCACTGTTCCAGTAAGCACCACATTTTATAGCAGACTTTTAAGGAATCAAGTGGCAAACTCCAACTCATCCTTCAATAATCAGCTCAACTATCATCTCTTCGAAAAAAGTCTTCCAAAATTTCCTTAGCAAGTACTAAGTGCTTGAATGATCATTCTAAACCTTTTTTTTCTTTTTTGGCCCATTTATATCATTAATAACCCTGATTACAGTGTCATAACTTTTATTTATATGTCAAGTTCCTTAATTGACTGCTTCTAATTTTCTCTATTTTTTCTTACAGATTCTTCTACATGTTCTTTTCTACAGATTCTAAAAGATGAACAAGTAATTGAATCAATGAAATTAATTTATTTTTTTAATTTCTCAATGGTACAGCAAAATGCACCACACAGGTAAAAAATCTGCAAAGTATAGTTTAGTATCCATTGTTTTGAATTCTCTCTAGAATCTCTGGACAAGAAGTAACTGGGGGGAGAAATCAACTACATAGGTAAATTCAAGCTCTCAGTTTAGTTCATTATTTTCATTTTCCAGATGTTCATATTTTTGACATTTTTAAATATAAATAATTTTGAGCTATCATCATGTAACTATGATAGTCGAACTTATTGAAAGTTAAATGACCAAGTCTTGTAGTTGTAGGTTGTTGTGAGGATTTCATGGGGGGAAAACAGACTTACTGAAGGGTCTCACAGAAGAACTAACACTTAACTGATATTTTTATGAAAATTAGAAACTTAAACACTGCATTTTTATGTCTTCCTGAACTTCCCTACTCTGTGAAAAGTGTTAGCCATAAAGAAATGATCAAAAGGCAAGAAAAAAGAAGGAAAATGTGAAATAAAAATGACCTAAAACCCAAAAAATCCATCTTGGAGAGGAAGAGTATGTTTTATGCACATCAGACCCACACCCACAGACTTTCGTCTGAAGGAATCTTCACTACCCATGTGCCACTGACTCTTTGAGAACTAATGGTTTGACATGTGTTTTGGTTCAAAAGACTAATCACCCAGACAGTGTAAGGGATATGTTTCCTGGGTCAGCCAACCACAAAAGCTGCTCTGGGATGAACTCTAACTATCTGCCTGAGACATTAGCATGTATATCAAAGGCGCCAGAGCACCCCTTTAATAATTATAGGCATCTAGTTAAAATGCATATACAAAAGGCTAGCTGACATCAAAGAATAGCCACATGTGTATTCTGCTTCCCTATTAGGGATTCCAGTGGTCCTTCTTGTGTGCCTTACAATAAAAGATGATAAATCACTATTAATTTAAGCCAACATCTGAACAACTTTATTCCTAAGTTTTTATCACATCTACAGGATGTCTCATTTGCCTAAAGTGGTCACAATCAATTTATCAATAAGCACACATTGGGGGTCCCATGGAAATTTGGGGTCCTGCTCTTAGTTGAGGTCTTTTTCAAGAAAGTTATGCACCAGTATGTAAAATAGGCTATACATTAAAAATCGTGTGCTTGGTAACAAATATTATTATAAAGTTAATTGCATTGCCTGTGGCCGCAGGAGACTCTCTGAAAGGAATGCTATAATAGGCTGGCTGCTAAGAATAAATAGAAGACACTGATCACAGAAAGAGACAAAGGGCAAGCCTGGAGGGTCTCTGAGTGTCCAATGAAGCTAGAAGGCCAATAGGGTAACTTGTCCCTTGAGCTGAAAAATATCAGCTTGGTCCTGACTGAGGGAATCTGGAGGCAGTGACCTCAAAGACCCTTGTCGATAAGGGACTTCAACTCTTATAAAAGTTATTAATAGTCATTAAAAAAATAAATGCAAACATGACCAATAGATTTGCATCACAGATCCATCCAGCTGACTTAGAGCAAACTCAGCCCAGCACTCCATCACAGGGTAATCCACAGAGCAACACTACCTTGCATTACTTGTGCCACGCTGCATTTCTCAACTCTGCTCCATTATTTGAACTCTGTTCTGGGTCTGCTCATTGATTTCACAAGCCTCTGGTGGGTTGCAACCCCTGATTTGAAAAACACTTGATAGGAAGACACTGTCTGGAGTCAGGAAGATCAGATAGGCGGCTGCTATAGTAATTCCAGCAATGTGAGTAGGTGATCTCAACGAAGGCAACCTAATGAAAAGGGTCTGCTAACTCTCGTCTTATTAAGAATATTTATTCCACTTACTCCACTTGCTGTAACCTAGTTAAGTAAACTTGGCAGCACTAGTGCACTTCTGAGATAATCATCATCCAAGTGCCTGCCATGTTCACACTGTGCAAAAAGCTGCAGACACATCATTCTAATTCTGACTGCAATACTCCAGGGTGGATGTTATTATCTCCATTTTACAGCTAGAAACACCAAAAGCTCAGGAAAATGAAGTAGATTTGTCAAGTGCACAGAGAATTTTCAGATGGGTGTACAGTCAATCTAATCTAGCACTTGCTAATTCATTGTAACTGCTGCATTGAATGAATACATCCCAGTCCCTCTTGATGATTATCTAGTTTATTTCACCAGCTTTTAGTGATTATGAACAATGCTATCAGCCACATTTTGGGGTCTGTTTTTAAGTGTGACTTTCAAGTAGAATTCCTGGATAAAAAGTTAGGGTTATGTTAGAATATATATATATATATATATTTATTTATTTATTTATTTATTTATTTATTTATTTATCCTTATGAAGGAAGATATAGCATTTCCATTTTATTTAGTGTTTGGAATATCAACAGTTGCTGGATTTTATTTCCCAGGTGTAAGGTCGGGGAAGGGAAAATTTCCACTTCTGTAAAAATACCATATGACTTTGTAATATACCACTATTAGTAGAATAATTTTTAAATATTTTTTCTAATATGTATTAACCTATCTTTCCACTACTGGGATAAAACACCATTTATTAATCCTAATGAACGTACTTATTTATTTTAAACCTTCATATCATTATTCAGATGTTTAATTTTTGATACTTCTCTGATTTCTTTTGGAATCCATGCAGTACCTATTTCATATAAAACAAATTTGAATTTTTTTCTTCTTTTGTGCATTCTGGAAACATTCAAATAGTATTGTAATATGATATCATTAAAGACTTGATTGAATTCTCCAAGCAACCTGTTAGGAGATGTTGCTGCTCTTTTGTGGGACTATCTTTATCTACTTTCTCTATTTTTTTTTAAGATAATTTATCTTCTGGGGCCAATATTAGTAATTTAGCATTTTTTCTTAAAACTGTACTTAACCTAGGTTTTTAAGTCATTTCTATAGAGTTGTATAGTCACTTAAGTTTTTGTCTACATGCTTACTTCTTGGTCTTTTAAAATTATGTGTATGTGTATATATACACATATATGATATATCAATATCTACACATATATACATCTCTATGTGTATATATACATACATATATATACATGTCTATAGACATCTATATGTATGTAATATATATACATCATTTTTCTTGACCAGGCTTGCTGTAGCTTATCTATTTTTTTTCAAGAATACAACACCTAACTTTACAGCATTTATTGATTTAGGCTTTGATTCTAATTGATTCCTTTGTTCTCTGTATTTTGACTTATTTTTTTCCAAATTTTTGAGTTGAATTTAAATCCTTATTTCCCACTTTCTTATGGATACAGGTTTTAAAAGCATAAATCTCCAAATTTTAGAATATTTTATGGGTTTGTAATAAATATTTAGTTTTATTGCATTATGGTCAGATGATACTCCTGTACTAATTCCAATTGTAATCACTGGGATTTATGGGGACTTTTCATATCTTAAATCAGGATCAATTTTTGTGACTGTTTCTCACAAAGGAGAAAAAGTATCTTTTGTGTTTATTTAATTAGCTAATTAGAGCTTGTGCGGATTGAGGCTCATGGCAGCTGAGTCTCACCGGCGACAGGGAACAACAAGTCCCTCGGCCACCGCACCAGCAGCTGGGTGAGAGCTCCACGGAAGTCAGGTGAGGTCTCTTCCCTGACCGCCCCCTCAGGCAGCAGCAGGTCACCAAGGCAACGGTTCTGGGACAAAGGCGCAGCTCTGCATTTTGCAACTGAAAGAAGCCTTCCCGGCCAGGTTGAGGCTGAACTGAGTGTGTTTGAACTGGGGGTGCCTGGCCAGCTGTCTTGACTGCCAGCAGCTTCCACCCCAAACCCAAAAGCGCCGGCGCTGCTACGCAGCATCCATGCAAAATCAGAAATGAAGGATACTCACTACCAGAAGCACATAGGCAAAGTTATCCACAACTATATAGATTTCAACATGCCTAATACTAGAGCAGTAGTCACCCAATATGTAGAGCAGATCCGAAAGGAAAACACAGGAAGAAGGAAGACCATAAATACTCAAGCAAGCCCTAAGAAAAATAACTCCCCACCAAAGGATAGACAACCTGAAGAAATCAACTTGGATGACATGGAAGAAATGCTCCATATGTCAGACAAAGAATTCAGAATCAAAATGATGAAAGTACTCAAAGAATCCAAGGAAGAGGGGGAGAAAAGGAAAAGCAAAAGGGAAGAAGCATTCAACAAATTAAGAGAAGTAGTAGAAAAATGTAAACAAGAATGCAGTAAAATGGGCAATATCATCAACATACAGAAAAACGAAATTGAAACACTAAATAAGAAACTACAGGAGATGCAATGCATAAAACGAGAAATAGAAGAACTCAAGAATGCAGGGAAGAGCCGGGAAAGCAGAATAGAAGAAATAGAGGAAAGAATCAGTACACTAGAGGATACAGAAGTAGAGATAACAAAGAAAGAGAAAGAGAGAGAAAAGCAGAAGAAAACAGAAGAAAAAATCAGAGATCTGTCAGATACCCTAAAGAAAACAAATATAAGAATAATTGGAATACCGGAAGGGGAAGAAAAAGACATAGGATCTGAAAGGCTCTTCAATGAAATAATGGAGAAAAATTTCCCAAATCTGAAGAAAGAAATGAAAATAGACATACACAAAGCAAAAAGGACACCAAACTACTTTAATGAAAGAAGAAACACAGCAAGACACATCATAGTAAAACTTACAAAAGTTAAAGATAAAGAAAAAATTATGAGAATAACAAGAGAAAGGAAACAGATAACCTACAAAGGAAAACCGATCAGACTGAC
>PVHY01009859.1:0-54375 GCA_004024945.1 Uropsilus gracilis
TGTTGGATTCGGTTTGCCAGGATTTTGTTTAGAATTTTTGCATCTGTGTTCATTAGGGAGATTGGTCTGTAGTTTTCTTTCTTTGCACTATCTTTATTTGGTTTTGGAATTAGTGTAATGTTTGCTTCATAGAAGGTATTTGGTAGCTTTCCTTCTTTCTCAATTTTTTGAAAGAATTTTAATAGTACCGGTGTTAGTTTGAAGGTGCGCTTTTATCATATAGGCAGCAACCTGGGAGACATGGGGTTAACACTCCAAGGAAACTACCTTAACTGGATTTTTCCAGCTGCTTTTTCCCCAGAAGAACTTAAAATGACCAGGAATACAGTTGAATAGAGAATCTGAGACTGATGTTTTCTGTCCCGAGCTGCTCTTATTAAACGTCACACATAAAACAAGAGACAATACCCAACACAGAACAGATAGGACGGAAACAAGACAAGTGACCACTTTAAGACAAAACTCGCAAGGGCTTGATGAGTAATCGCCAAAGTCCCTGTCCAAGGAGTCTTACAGAGACATTACTGGGAGAACCTAAATTTTTATTTTGCATTGGGACACCCCAGTACTTCCAGGGGTTGCCACAGATATCTCTGAACACCCTGCCCTTCGGGATCACGGCAGCGTCCAGTGTTCCCAGGAAAGAGCCACAACAAAGGATCCTTTAACAAAGCCTAGAGAGCAGCATCCTACTACTCACCCAGCAAATAGCTCTTGGGTAAAAGACCCTATTTCAGATCTTACGCAAACTGTGAGATCTTCAGTACCAGCTGTGAAGGAAAAGAGGGTCGTTCCAAGGAATCAGGTGGCAGCAGCCACAAAACATGAGAAAAAGACAAAGAAGAGACAGGAGGGCATGTAGAAGAGAAAAATGGGCAACTAACAAGCGCTCCACCCGGCCTGGCCTCTCGCGAGACCCTAAGAAGTCCTTGGCATAGGAGCACAAGCACAAATCACTTGCTACGTTTGCCCCTGAGGGCAAAACTACATAAGTCTTTATGGATTCAAGGAACTGCTGGTATGGAGCCCATTCAGTCCCCGTGCAAGACATGGGACCAAATGCATTCACTACCTCACACACACTCACCCATCTCTCCCTCTCAGGAAAAAAAATCAGAGGGAAAGGATGAAGGTCGTTTTGCTGCTGCTGCCCAGAGATATAGGGATCTTGGTGGAAGCTCCAAATGTTAAGCAGCCACAAACACAGATTCTCAGAGAAATAGGCAAATAGGAAAGTTTTATTAAAAGACTCAGCTGAGGCCAATTGGGTCTCAGAAAGAAAGTCAGAACCAAGGCCTCGAACTTTGTTGACTCAGGCAATTTATACGTTTTGCAAAAGCTCAAAATACATTTCCATATACTGTCAGTTTCCTGCTTGACAAAATACAAAATTGGTATAGAATACACAAAATTGGCATCAAAAACAGTTTGTGACAATCTGGACATCCCTATAGAAATAATACCTCCATGGGCCTAGGCCTTTTAACCTTGGATAAGTACTTTTCTTTCTCCCAGTTAAGGGAAGGGTAAGCAGCTGTGTCTGTTTGTTTTGCTTTAGCATTCTCACACACACACCTGGCTTGAGCACAAGCTAGGAAAAGGTCTACAAAGACATAGTTCAGTCTCCTTCGAACTTGAGATGCTTGGATCTCAAACCAACTTTTAGGCCTAGTGGTTAACACTTCAGGTTTCAGTCTCTTGAGGGAGGTTTAAACTCATTTTTACAATAATCAGATTATTATGAACACCTATATGCAAACAAATACAACCACTTGGATGAGATAGATAGATTGTTGGAAAGACACAAACAACCAAAACTAAACAAAAAAGTAGACAACTTAATCAAACCAATCATAAGCAGCGAAACTTAAGCTGTCATCAAAACTCTACCTGAAAACAAAAGCCCAGGACCAGGGGGCTTCTCAAACAAATTCTACCAGACATACAAAGAGGAAATAATGCCTGCACTATTAAAGGTTTTAAAAAAAAAATTGAGAAACAAGGAAAACTGCCAAGAACAGTCTATGAATCAAACATCACACTCACACCAAAACCAAATAAGGACAGCATGAAGAAAGCAATGGGCCAATTTCCCTAATGGACATGGACGCAAAAATCTTAAATAAAAATTTGGCAAATCGAGTCCATCGATGTATAAAAAGCATTATTCACCATGACAAAATGGGATATCCCAGGGGCACATGGATGGTTCAAACAGTGAAGAAGGTCAACTGCGCAGCTGAAAGGCACTGGTACTTGGGCGTTGGATTTGGTAAAACATCTAGACATATTGAACTATGAAGCCATAACACCCCCATTTACATAATATTGTAATTTAAAGATACATCAATAAAGTCTTATGAAAATCAAAATAAAGTCAATAATCTACAGGGAAAGTTGCTTTCTTTCCTATTTTAGAGCAATTAATTGCCATCTAAACTCATAATTATTCTGGACAAAATTAGATATTACCTGTACTTCCATTAGATGATTAGAAGAGGGATGCAATTAGAGGAGGGGGTACAAAGGGGAGTGCGGTTGTCTAATCAGGGTATACTGACTTTATTGGTGGATGTGGTCAAATAATATACAATTGTAGAGGAGTAAACCTATATCCTATGGTATAAACTGTGCTGTAAATCAACTTTATCTCCATAAATATAAATTGAATAAACAAAACAAACAAAAAAACAAAAAAAGAGCCCTAAAATTTTACCCACTGAACTCTTTTTTATGAACTCTAGGTAGTGGCTTATCAACATTACAAGCAAATTACTGTACTGTACTGTATACATGTACTGTATAGCTGTACTGCTTTCTAGTTAGCCCCCAAATTGTCTATAAGGAAATTTCTATTTCCTCCAGTTTCTGGCACTGTGCTCAGATCAGACGCACCTGGCAAGCCCCTGGAACACTTCAGTTCCACCAGTGAGTCAAGCATGCAAAATAAGGGAAGAACTTGAACATATCTACCCCTCCTCTCTCAGCCTCCATTTCCTCACTTGTCACAGTAGAGATTAGAACAAGGACTGCCCAGCTCTCTGCTGTGCGCCATTTGCATTCCAAAAGAGTCTTGCCGGACAAGATAAAGGAAAACCTCTCTCGTTAATGGCCCCTGGGAAAACCTAGGAGAGCTACCTGGAATGGCCTTTTGAAGTAAGCAAATGGCACGCCTGGTTTTTCCTTATCAATGTGAAGCTCTTCCCAGGATTAGAGACCACCCCTACATCCTCAGATTTACACTTTGTTTAGAAAGTTGATTTGTCTCTCAGGATGGCTTATCTTTCATGGAATTCGCCAGACCTTCACCAGGCCCTGCCAGGCCTTCGACCTGTGCCTATAAATACCTCTCCCTTTTGTTAATAAAGTTGTCTCATGGTTCATACTTCCATTTGACCCCCGACTGTGACTGGGCCACCTCTCCTCGTCGTTTCATTTCTCGTATCCTACGTGGCCGTCAACACTCTCAAATACTCTGATCACAGGCAACAGTGTAGGCACCAAAATTGGTGCTGGCTTCTAAGCAGAAGAACAATGTGAAAACCAGCCCACATGGGGAGCATGCATGACTTGACTGAATTGGGAGCTACCTCGTTAGAACAGAAGAGACCCAAACTGTTCCCACCTATACAATTACCACGAATTGATTTTCAGCATTTCAGGAAGTTGGTTATTAAGAGGCTATCTGAGGGCAGCAGACTTAAGTGAATTTGTTCCTCAAAATGGTAATGTATGGGTCTCGCTGATTTTCACCACTCTTTTACCCTGCAGAAAATGTCCAAAACCCAACTTTTCTTGAAACAACAAACTTGCAGTGCTCTCTTCCTGTGTGAGTAATGCAGCATCCCTAGCAGGAAGAGTCTACAGTTTTCACCAGCCACCAGCTCCATGTGTCTCCTACCATCAGGTGCAGGCCAGTTCTTTTCAGCCCCTAATGGTAGTACCTACTTGTACCAACATTCTAGCACAGCTATGTCATCTGGACTTTCTAGTCTGGGCCAGTTCTCCATCTCCACACCTTCCTATCCAGGTATTTTTGAGTGTGATTACTCAGGAAGCACTGAACTAAGCACATCTTTGCTAGGGGATCACTGTGACTGACAATGACACATCTGTTTCTTCCATGTCAATGACAGCCCAATATGATCAAAATTCAGATACCAGTTACATAGTCCCTCTGCATCTGTCACTTTCTGCCAACCTTGTTCAGAGCACTCCATTACAGATTCCAGTTCAGGGCTGTAGCATGTCACTTCCCTATCTGGAGTGAGGGCAGGTATTACTTTAATCAAGGGACACTGCAGCCACTACTATCTGTGGAACATGGACTCTGCCTACAATCCTATGTTTCAGATTTATACATGGGAAGTAGAGTCTCTTCCCCTTAACCAGAAACAAATACGGTCCTACAGGAGGTTCAGCCTGTAAATATTGTACCACCAGCCTCCAGCTCTGGGATCTACTACTCTGTGTTTGCTCAACCCATTACAGAATGGAACTTTCAAGGTGAGTTCAAATAGCAAAATAGGACTAATTCTGCCTCTGGAAACTGATAAGCTCATAAGCTCAAAATCCTGAGGTTTTAACAACCACCACCTCACTCAGTAGTCTCCATTTTCAAATGCAGAACACTTAAAGCAGGTGGGAAGGTGAGACAGTGTATGGCCAATTAAGAAACACGTAAGAACAGTCAACACAGATGAGAGAGACAACATACTTTACTGCCTGTAGATCAGTCCCCATACCTCCCTGCCCATAGTTTACTTCCTTCCTGACCTGTTGCTTCAGAACTCTGATTGGTATTGTGCCAGTTTAACTTTCTCTCCCTTCCTTATTTCACACCAGAATTTAAGGCATTGTGTTCATTGCTCCTGGCTAAAGCTATCAAGTTAAGTTCAGCATCTGTCTTTACCTATGTAATTCATGAAGAAGAGCTCTACTTCCTTTACTGTGTGTTTTTATACTCTCAAGAAAGTGGAGGGAATTGAGAGGACTCTGTGACAATACTAGATTTTAGAAAACTTTACACAATTTAAAATAAAATTTTGTTTTTTGACTTATAATCACTATGAAACCAAAAAAAAAAAAGAAAAACAATACTGTTTAGATCAACATTAAATAAAAATAGAACAGTCGCCTACTTTCTTTTAGCACAGGGCCTTGTCCATGACCCTTCATAAAATCCTTAAGGTGCAAGGGGTTTGCCTTTGTTGGAGGACACATACTTGCTGTATGGGTATCTGGGGGAGCAACTCACTTACCAGAGAATGACTTCTTACTTTACTCCTTTCAAGCAATGGAGACTGCTCTGGGAATGGACCCTTCACTGGGATGGCCACCTTCCAGTCAGACATTTTGTCTGTCACCAACTCTAGAATTCCCCACGTCCTTCAGTAGCAGGATCCAGATCATTGAGAGTCACACACCACCTCATTTTGGGGACATTTCAGTGACTAGAAAACTCCAGGTCAGGGTTCTAGTCATATTTGACACTGCCTCCAGCACCCAGCCCAGAAGAAACAGAGAGTAACAATTTGGACGAGCTTAAACCAAGCATTCGGAACCTCCAGATGCCTGAAAGATTACAGGAGTAAACCAAGATCCTCCACTGTCACTTCAGAGGTCCCTGAGATTCACCAGCTAATGGATACCCTTGGCTCCTCTATGGCCATACACCCTGAACATGCCCAATCTCATCTGGATACCCTTGGTCCAGAGTAGCAGCCAACATCTAAAAGCACTGATCTGGGAGAAAATAGCCTGAGTCCTGAGGGTCAAGGGATGCATGAATGTGGGATGGATTCAAGCAATAGTTTTGCAGACGCTGCTACAGTGGTGGAAGATATTCACCTTCCTCAGTTCTTCAGCTCCTTGAAAGATCTTAATCAACCCAACAGTCCCAGGGAGTTGATAAAGGATAATCAAGAGTTTATCCTGGATGAGCTGCCAGAGAAGATCAATGTCATTTCCCCTGATAAGGGCCAGAACAAATGTAGAACTCGGAAACTCCAGATGGCACTCCCAAAGCCAAAATCCGTCAAAACTAAGGGCCACGGGCAGGTAAAGAACAAAAAGATGCGAGAATACCATGCCAGGAGCTGAAAAGATGAAGAAGGCAAGAGACAAACCAAGAAAGAAGGGAAGCCAAGGTTTCCCAGGATAACCCATAAGAAGAATCCTCCTGATAATAGCCAAGACGCCTTAAAACGCCTTGAAGCTGCTTAGATTTGCACATGCTGGAGTCTGTGCAGATGTTAATGTGCTGGGGAAGAAGATCGATAAGAAAGCTGGACCTTCTTCCCATGTGCTGGGAAGTTCGAGAAACATCAAAGGCATCCAGCCTTCCTTTAGGAAGCCATGGCTATATACTCCACGGGAAAGAAAAGGGCATGAGAAAACTCATGTCAAGGCTCCCAAACCAAACTGCAGTGCTGAAAAGGAAGGCTCATCTCCAAACTGTATGAGCTTCTACCTCCTGGAAAGGTCAAGTTGGTGCCTTTGAATTTTCTAACTCTGGACAAGCCTCCAGCATACCCAGTTTGTTGGAGGCCAACAAAGAGTCTCTGGCCTCTCACTGGCCTGCCTCAGTTCACCCCACCAGAAATGGCTCCATGAACCCAGTTCAGTCTACAAGCCAATGCATGCAGGACCACACCTGCCTCAGGAACAGGGCCAGTCATACCAACTCAGACAACTTTAACCAACATAGCCCAAGCAGCAGTGACCAACTTCACCTGACCAGTTGTCCCTCAGACTGCAGCCTCTAGGCCTGCACCTTTCCTGTACCTTCCAAGACAATAACGTGAAGGTCTCTTCCATGGGAGCCTGTCCCAGCAAGCACCAGTCTCTGCCCAAGTCTCAACACCAGTACCTGCTCCAAGACTTCAACCACCATCCAATCCCATGGAGAAAGGCTGACATCCCCGGGCCTGTCATGTACATGCCCATCATGAAGGGGCAGAGGCCAGAGCATGAGGCCATGAAGAGGTAGGTACAGCGGGAGCGGGAGATGATGCTCAGCACCCCAGGCTGGGGAGGATGCAGGTCTTCATCGAGAGGGAGAGAGAGATGGACATTTCCCTCTACTATGGCTACGTGATATGAGAGCAGCTAGAAGGGCTGGTACTATTTCGGAGACCCGCTGGGATTCCCCAGTAGATAGACAGACATTTCTTTCTTTATTTAGAGAGAGTTTTAACACTTGGCAAAACTGAGTGAATACATGAAGTAGATTGAATTGATGAGTAATAAAGAGAATTTTTAATTTGAGATACTGTTCACCATGGGTTTTCTTTGGTGGAAGTGGGATCCAGGGCTGTCTAGGAAAGAATAAACAAAGTTGGATGGAGGAAAAGGGAAATAAGGCAAGTATTGATGGAACGGGGTGTTGTTCAGACCTGGGAGGGTCAATAGAGATGTTTTATGGGATAGAGAGGAGTAGGCAGAAGTGGGAGAACTGAAAGTGTCTGATTTGAGCATTCAAAGAATAAGGTTTGAGGAGTGTCCAAAATGGCAGAGGAAGCTATGTGTTATAGGAGAAATGCAAAATGTCTCTCCTGGAGCTTGGCCATATGTCTTAAGAATACTTGATAGATATTGTGGGAAAAAAAAAGAGAGATACAGAGTGAATGTCCCAAAGCGTTGGCTTGCCTTATCCATGAAGGATGATAGCTGGGGAAGGTGAACAGACCTTGCAGGAATCCACCAGAAGCTGGCAAGGGCTCAGAGCTTCCAGGATCTACCCAAGTGGACATTTTGCTGCTGCAACACAGCCAGAGGCCTGGGCTATGAATCACCAACCACTATCACTCAGGATATGTCCCATAAGTGTAGTACTAATTAACCTCAACAACACATGAGCCAGGAACACGGTGCCCATTGCTAGTGAGTTTCCCCAGTGGGCTGGCACTCACTTTCCAAGGGGCAGAGCCTCACTGTGAGGCAGCCTTTGTGCTTGCAAAACCCTCAGAATTGGCAAACACTTATATCCAACCTGGCTTTCAGAGCCAGGTACCCGGAATTTACAGTAAATGAGATCAAACTTCACAGGAGCCTAATAGTAACCGAAGGGGCCACCAGGGCATCTTCTGTGGACCCAGCAAGTGCCACCTGCTTCGAAACAGGCCATCAACTGCTGCACAAGAGAATAATCCACTAACTTGAGCGGGGATGGGGAGAAGTGGGAGGGTGACGCATGAGGTCTGTGGGGAGGGATAACATAGACTGAGCATGTGCGTGGACCTCCACCCACAGTGGTTGACCATGGAGGCAGCCTGAAACTGGGGCAGCTGGAGGAACTGGGGTGAGGGTGGGGATGAGGGAAAGGAGCAGTTGGGGGAGTCTGAGGGGGCAGGACAAGGTTGAGAGGGGTAGGTTAAGAAGGAGCATAAAGTGGGGGAGGGGAGAGTTGAGACCAGCACATGACCAGCATATGAAAATTAATAATGTGTTTGAAAGTTATTTTTCAATCCCAGCCTAGGACTCCCGGGAGGCCGAGTCTAAGAATCATTTGAGTCTGCAGGTTTGAGACCCGCTGCGGGACTGAGACCTAGTTCACAATTTACTGGGTGTGGTGGTGTGCGCCTGTAATTCAGCTACTAGTGAGAACTAGGCTGGGGAATCCCTTGAATCCGGGGTCCCCCAGGCATCATGAGTCTGCAGTACCTCTGGCAGCATATCAAGACCTTGTCTCAAAAACAAGCAAACAAATAAATAAATAAAAGTATGAACTTTTAAGAAAAAAAAACCTTTCTCTATTCAAAACCTTCACAGTTTATCATAGGTAAGGGTCACTCCCCCACTACTAAAAAAGCTTCCACTTCATAATTCATGCTAATAGCGTTATCAGAAGTAATAGGCCACATCACCCTGTAAACAACAAAGGTTTCTATGAAGTACCGTCTATCCTGGGCAACGTAGTTAGACCTAGACTCAAAAAATAAAATGTTCTCTATTATATAAACGTGGCAACAAGTGATACAAATATTGCAACATAAAACAAAATGAGAAATGCCTAAGTTTTCTTTTTTGGATGCAAAATTCATGGCAGATTTTGTACTTTAGAGCTATATAAAAACATTGAAATGTTTAATCTGCTAATAACCAAAAAATTCACCTGAATTGCTTTTTCATTAATGCATCTTTTGTTTATTTATTTACTTATTTATTTTGGAGACTAGGTCTCACTATTTTTGTCCGAGGAACCACAGACTAATGTTGCCTGGGGTACCACAGACTCAAGCAATCCTCAGTCTGAAGTTCCCAGGTAGCTGGGAATACAGACACGCACCAGCACACCCAGCTATTTCTTTGGAACTTGGTCACACTATGTTGCCCAGAGGAGGACTCAAACTGCCATCCCTAGCCCCAGCCCCTTCATAGGCTGAAGCATACAGGCACATGCCACAGTGCCAGGCTTCACCTGAATTCATTCTTTCCTGTACACTTCACCTTGCATGTTCCCTCTTACCACTAATATTCTCTTATTTCTCTAATTATTCACCTTCTCTATGTCTGGTCTACAACCATGAATAGCACACAGAGAATCCTACAGGACCAAGAATCTACACTGACTGATTGCAAGGGAGGGGGAGGCTACAGTAATGTCACACTGAATACACATATGTGAGAAAGAAAAGGGAAAGCATTCCCGATGGCACTCACTTATACAAAGGCTAAAGAGCCAGCTGGCGCGAGGCCTCCATGGCCCAAGGAGCCAGAAGGAACAGATTACGGACAAGAGAACTCTAGCCTAAGCAGGAAGTGGAAAAGAGCAGTTAGCATTCATCTTGCTCTCTGGGGCTTACGCTCAATGGAAAGTCCATTTTAGGAAGCAGTGGGCATGGAGAAGAATCCTGTGTCTGGAAGTAACATCCATTGTATCAGAAACATTACCTATGTTGAAAAGTAAAAATGGAGTGCAGAAGAAAGATGCAAGTTCAACTCAGCCCCAAGGAAGGCAGAATTGAAGTAGAAGAAGCTACACATCATTCCCTACAAAGTGCACTCAGAAACCTTCCTCCTTAACCTAACTAGGTTAAGAGGAGTTGCTTAATACCACTACTGGGCATCTACCCAGAGGACATGAAAACACTAATCAAAAAGGACTTCTGTATGCACATGTTATTGCAACTCTGGTTACAACTGCCAAACTATGGAAACAACCGAAATGCTCCCAAACCTATGAACAGCTGAAAAAAATGTGGTACATATACACGATGGAATAATATGCATCAATCAAGAAAGACAATCATGTTATTTGCAGCAACACGGATGGTGCTAGGACTCATATTAGCAGAAATAAGCCAAAGAGAAAAAAGAGAAATACAGGATGGTCTCACTAATATGAAGGCTATAGGGAAAAACAGAGGAATCAGAAATATTAAAACCACCAACGGGGCTGAACATTGGAGCCAGATAGGAGGGGAAAAAAGGCAGGGGAGGCGAAGGGCACAAGAGTAGGATGGTAAATAGGTTTTAGGGAAATGGGAAAAGCTCGGGGTACACAATGATGTAACATATATATTTAATATATATACACAAAAATAAAAAATTAAATGTATCAATTAAAAAAAAAGAAAGGGTTTAATACCTTTCTAAGGTCCTTATGTTCACTAGTCAACGTAGTTTCAGAACAACAATATGGTTTCAGAACAATATGGTCTCAGTACTGGCTTAACCAAGATGTCTCCTTCCTCTCTAAGCATATTAAATGAATATGTATATCACATGACAAAATCTTATAAATAAAATACAAATTGTTCTCAATCATAATAACAGATATCTATGCCCCTAACTCCCCCCACGTCAGGTTGTGGCATTTAGCAAGGTACTCTTCTCCCATTGGGCAGTGGTAGTTAGCTCCTCCCCCTCAAGGGAGCTTCTCCCCTATTGGCTGGTGGCAAGTAGCCCCGCCCCCACAAGGTGCTCCTCCCCCATTGGCCGGTGGCAGTTTGCTCCGCCCCATTTGGTGTGGCAATTAAAAACTGCCAGAAGTGGCAGTTGGGAAAGAAAAAAGAGAAATGAGTTGGAAAAAGGGAGTTGGACAATAAGCTGGGGCGGGAGGAAGGCAAAGAGAAGGGAATAGGAGGAGACAGAGACCGTTTGGGGAAGAAAGAGAACTTCTAGAGAGAAAGAGAACCTTTGGGAGAGGAGAGAAGAGAATGGCAAGCAGGTAAAGAGTACCGCGAGTGACCAGGCTGGGCAAAAGGCCCCTGGAAGAGTGGACTGGAGGTGACAAGGAGCCATGGCGGCTGGCAGATGTGTGGCCAGATTGTAGCAATGTGATATGGAAAGCTGGTACCTAGAGAGGCCAGCAATTTGGAAAGCTGATTTGTGCATCAGCAACTGTGGAAGTTTGAAAGGCCTTGGAAAAAAGTCGAGCAGCGTGGAACACTGGAAGGAAAAGAAGAAAAGAGAGGATGCTGGCGAAAGGAATGGACTTTGTGAAACTGCCTACCCCTGAGGTTCATAGGGGCAAAGGAACCATCATTGGACTGTGCTTTGGGACCTTTGTGTCTGAGAATGGTGATTGGGGTAAGATAACTGCCACGTGTGGCTTTAAGGACGTTCGTTTGTTAATAAACCCTGTTGTTACACTGCAATTTGAGTGGCAACTGCTAGGCGTGGGTGAAATGGACCCTTGGGGCTTTGTGGGTTGGAGGGCTCTTGCCCTCCTTCCTTTTGGAGACACGATTTAATATGAGAAACATACAGATGATTTTTCTAAGTTCGTGGGAAAAAGCAAGACCATCCAATCTGTCCTGTTGGGTTTCACTTCCCCAGAGCTCAGCACCCAGGTGTTCTAGGCACTCATACACTTTCCCCATCGAATCTTGTCTTCTTCTTGGGAATCTGACCTCCTTATTGGCTGGTTTGTACCTTGAAACTGCCCGCTTTATGACATCATTCTGCCACCAAACCTACTACCACCTGGTAGAATCTTGGGGTTTCCGTGGAGCTGAAGTAAATAAATTTGCATCACCACAAGTGACCAATGACAGTGACAAGTGACTAATATGACCAGTGACCAGTGAACTTCGTACTGGACACATACGTCCTTTGGTGTCATCCACTGAGACATCCTCTAGGATCGCCTCCTCATCCCTTGTGCACCTCAGTTGATATTTCCTCTTCTCTAACGATGTCAGATAAGAAACAAAACTCTTCAATGTTTTACAATAGAATTGTTTTGTCCCTAACTTTAGCAGTAGAGTCAAAATAGCATGGAATACTGGGGGAAAGTGTGGAACTGAAAACCTGGAGACCTACTTTCTTTTTGACTTTGACTAGGTGAGTGACTTTGAACAGGTCATTGACTCTCACAAGATCTGTTTCCTCATCTTGAAATCAGGTCAAAAGGAAGTTAGAGGCAAAAGCCCTCCAACCGACAAGCCTCAACTAAAATTGCGTCTCCAGGCCCGTTTCACCCACACCTCGCAGTTGCCACTCAAGATGCAGTTTAACAAGGTTTTATTAACAAGGGAGATTAACAGGGAGAACGAAACGTCCTTAAAGCCACACATGGCAGTTATCTTACCCCAGTTACCATTCTCAGACACAAAGGTCCCAAAGCACAGTCCAATGATGGTTCCTTTGCCCCTCTGAACCTCAGGGGTAATAAGCACTTTCGCAAAGTCCAGTCCTTTTGCTGGCGTCTTTTCTTCTTTTCTCTCCGGTGTTCCATGCGGCTTGACTTCTCCAAGGTTTTCAAACTTCTTCCACGGTTGCTGATGCACAAATCAGCTTTCCAAATAGCAAGCCATCTCTAGGTACCAGCTTGCTACAATGCCACACTCTCCACACTGGCCACACATCTGCCAGCCGCCATGGCTCCTTGTCACATCCAGCTCACTCTTCCAGGGGCCTTTTTGCCCAACCTGGTCACTCGGGGTACTCTTTACCCTCTTGCCATTCTCTTCTCCCCTCTCCCAAAGGTTCTCTTTCTCTCTAGAAGTTCTCTTTCTTCCCCAAACGGTCTCTATCTCCTCCTACTCTCTGCTCTTTGCCTTTCCACCCCCCTGCTTCTCGTCCAACTCCTTTTTTCCAACTCCTCCTGCCACAGCAAATGGGGTGGAGCCAACTACCCCGGGCCAATGGGAGAGGAGCACCTTAAGGTGGGAGGGGCTAACTGCCACCAGCCAATAGGGAGTAGCTCCTTTAAGGAGGGAGGGGCTAACTACCACCACCCAATGGGGGAGGAGTACCTTGTTAAATGCCACAAACCTGGGGTTGGGGGGGGGGAAGGGCACCCAGTTTCATTTTCATGCTTTGGAGATATTTTCCCAGATATTTTAGGTGATGGTAACCTAGATCATGAAAATAAGCATAAAAGTCATGATATGTAAGTGTTCGTTTTGCCTGTCTTGTGTCATATTAATTGAAATGTTTTTCTACTTAATATGTGCTATATGCTTGGTACTATCCAAAAGAATATGAATGAGCACAATATTGGAATTCCTTTATACTTATTATTTCGCTGTATGTTTTCCATGCTATTTTTTTACTATATAAAAATTGATATATATATGTAATTCACATCATTATCCCTGGGGGTGAAACACACATTGAAAAAGACCTTGGCAAAACTGTGCCAAGAGACACATTTGCGTTGGAACCAGGTACTATCCATCACGCTTCTTCAGATCAGAGTGGCACCTAGGAGCAGGCTGCAGGTGAGTCCTTTTGAAATAGTTTTTGGGAGACCTTTCCAGGCCTTTGTTCTAAATGCGACACCAGAAATTGAGCAGGAGTGCAGGCTTAAACAATATGTGAAGCATATTCAGGAAATTCTGGCAATCACACTAAGTGTGCACTCTCTAGAACTGCCTTACCCCCAGATGAACAATTTAGAGTTGGTGACCAGGTTGTACTCAAGAGCTGGCAGATTGAAGATGCCCAACTCAGTTATCTGCAAAGTGGTCAGGTCCATATGATGTGTTGTTAACCACACACACCTCTTTAAAGCTTGCAGGTATTAAACCTTGGGTACATCATTCAAGAGTAAAAAAAGGTGGAAAAATGATACTATAGAAACTGTTACACATTGGTCTTGTGAACCTGTTAATGACTTAAAGTATTTATTTAAAAAAAGGAAAAGATAACTATAATCCTTTTTCTTAGTCCCATTAGCAAACAGTCAATATACACGACTAATGTACAGTTTTATTGTGCTTTGTGTTGTTTTCCCTTTTGGATACTTGCTATTATTGGATACTTGTTTGAAGAGGTTATAACTTGTTGATATTGTATGTGAATGCTTTGCCTGATTGTATTGTTATATGTTTTAATAACTATTGTAGCTGATATTAATGATATCGGTTCGAAAGGAGGGCAAAAGCCTCCAAATTACAAACCCCAAGGTCCGTTTCACCCGCGCCTAGCAGTTGCCACTCAAAATGCTGATTAACAGGGGATTTTATTATCAAGGAAAGTTAACCAAGAAAACTATTAACAAAGAAAGTAAACCAATAAATGACAAGATTCTTTTAAGGTCAGAAATGGCCAGTTATCTTATTCCAGTCACCCTTTGGCCCAACAGTCCTAAACACAGTCCAAGATGCCTTTATGCCCCCACACCTCAGAGGTAGGCACTCGAGGGTCTCTTTGGGTTGGTAGTTGGTTCAGCACTTCCTCCGGGTTGCCGCTCCTCCACCTTCACTCGGCAGCTTCTCCCTTCAGGGCCTGATGCTGAAGGGCCCTGAAGGCTCTGGTCCTGAGTCCTTCTACAGGTGCCAAAATCTCTCCGCTCTCAGATTCACTTAGACTCCAACTCTGCTCTCCCATCCTCCTGCAAAATCCCCCCTAACGGCTTCCTCTCCTCATTTTTAAACTGCCACTCCACTGCCACGCCCCCAAGGGGTGTAGTAGGGGCGGGGCCAACTGTCCCTATTCAAGGGTCTAACTGCAGCAAGCCCAAGGGGGAGGAGAAAGGGGCGGGGCCGACTGCCACAACCCAAGGATGGGGTGGGGCACCCAGTTTCATTAATGCAATGACATGTTTAAAAAAATGTTATATGTGGAGATAATGAAGGTATAGGATTATTTTGGACCAACATAGTTATGTTGGGTTTAAAAACAAAGATGGGGGAATGAAACTGGTTTCCCCGACCCAATCCTTGGGGTGTGGCATCGGCCCCGCCCTTTGCTCCTCCCCCTTTGGCTGGCTGCAGTTAGACCCTTGAGTAGTGGCAGTTGGCCCCGCCCCTGCCACACCCCTTGGGGGCATGCCGGTGGAGTGACAGTTTAAAAAAGATGAGAGGAAGCAGCTGGGGGGATTTTGGCAAGAGGTTTGGAGAGCAGAGTTTGAGATCAAGTGAATATCTAAGAGCGGAGAGATTTTGGCACCTGGGAAAGGACTCAGGAGCAGAGCCTTCAAGGCACTTCAGCATTGGGCCCTGACAGGAGAATCTGTTGTGTGAAGTTGGAGGAGAGGTGACCCGGAGGAAGTGCTGAGCCAATGAGGAACCGAAAGAGACCCTCAAGTGCCTACCTCTGAGGTTTGGGGGCAGAAAGGCATCTTGGACTGTGTTTAGGACTGTTGGGCCAAAGGATGACTGGAGTAAGATAACTGGCCATTTGTGGCCTTAAAAAGGATCTTTTCATTTCTTGGTTTACTTTCCTTGTTAATAGTTTTCTTGGTTAACTTTCATTGCTAATACAACCCTGTTGTTAAACTGCAATTTGAGTGGCAACTGCTAGTTGTGAGTGAAGCGAACCTGTGGCTTGATAAGTTGGAGGCTTTTGCCCTCCTTTTTGAGACCCGATTTCACTTCCTCCCTGGCCACTCCAACTGATCCCCCCATCCCAGTTGTGTACTTTAGTTTGGTTGCCCATATATTAGTAAAACCTGTTTCTGCCATTTTTTATTTCGTCTAGGTACATCCATGTTACCATAAAATTGTCAAATATGTTGTTTTTAATTTATAGGCAATATTTCATACTACATCTTTTTCATCCATTCATATGTTTTGGGACTTTTGGGCTTTTTCCATATCCTTGCAATAATAAACAGTGCTGCAGTAAACATCTGAGCTCAGGTGTCCCTTTGTACCCACACTGACGTCTCCTTTGGGCAGATTCCCAGAGGAGCAATTGTGGGGTAAAATGGTAATTCCATTTTCATTAGTTTGAGGGTTCTCCCCACTGCTTTCCATAGTGGCTGAACCAGTTTACATTCCCACTAGCAGTATAAGAGTGTTCCTTTCTCTCCACATCCACACTGACACTTGTTGTTGCCTGTTTTTTGTTGTTTTTTTTTGTTTGTTTTTTTCCCGTGACTGCTAGTGATGTTGAGAAGTATTTCATGTGCCTGTTGGCCGTTTGGACTTTTCTTTAGAGAAGTGTCTTTTTAGATCTTCTCCACATTTGTTAACTTGGATTTTGGCTTTGTTTTAGTTAAGATATGTGTGTTCTTTGTATATCTTTGTTATCACTTATCCTTATCACTTATCACTTATATGGAGGGAAGAAAATGTTTCCCACTCGGTTGGGCTTCTTTTTGTATTGTTCTGTCATCTCTGGCTGTACAGAAGCTTTTTAGAGTGATATATTCCCTCCCATTTACGTTTTCCTTCATTTTTTTGCCAGCTAAAATGTGTCCAGAAATGGATTTCTGAGTTGAAACTCATGAAGGGTTTTGGCCTCATTTTCCTCTACGGGTTTTATGGTTTCTGGTTTTAGGTCCAAACCTTTCATCCATTTTTACTTGGTTTTTGTACCAGTTGTGAGGAAGCTATTGTGGTTCATTTTAATTTTTGCATGTTTTTGTCCAGTTTTCCCAACACCATTTATTGAAGAAGCTGTCCTTGTTCCAATGTAAGTTTTTCACTCTAGTGTAATTGATTAGTTGAGTATGTATGTGTGGTTTATTTCAGGGGATTCATTTCCATTTTTGTACCAACACTAAGTTGTTTGAATTACTGTGTGTGCCATTTAAAGCTTTTTTTTACATTTTCTTATTTTCATACAGCATCAGTTCTATGACAGTTTTAAGTAATTATTTGCCTATATTTTGGCAACCTATGAATTCAATTTATTGCATCTTGGGGCTTAGAAAGCCCCAAGCTTCCTGACATAGCTCTACTGCTATATAGACTGGCTAAGAATCTATTCAAAATTTCCTTCTAGTGTGAATTTTTTGGCTAATAGCATTCACTAAATAGGTAACATTCACTTTCACAATATTGCATGTATTGTACAAAATTCATTTGTTAATATATTTATGTCTTGATGGTTGTTACACATTCCACTTTTCATGAATAGCTACACTTGTCTTTTCAGATCTGTGATAATTTTTATGAATTTTTCTCTATTTTCAGAACACCTTTCTCCCTCCGTATAAATAATATGTAATATTATCCCTTTTATTCACCTACATATTGGTACTATTTTTTGTTAAATTCACTTTATATATAGGTAATTAGAAGCTCAGCTCTTTCCTTTTTAATAGCATTTTATGAGGCACTACCTCTCAAACACTTTGAGGCAGGACCAGAGAACAGGTTTTAGGAGGGTTAAAAGAGTTATTTAACTATGATGAACAGGCTTTCATTTACATATTGAGAAAAAGCAACCACAATAAACAAACTAATAAAACACAACAGACAATTCATAGATTGCATGAAAAAAGGAGGCTACCCAAAGAGAAAGAGAGAGGAGTGGGATAGAAGGAAAGGTTGCAAGAAGTCAACAGGACAACTGAAAGGCGCTAATACTTTGGTGATAGATTTGTTAAAACATGTAGACATATTAAGGTATGAATCTATAACCCCCCCATTTACATAATATTGCAATTCAAAGATAAATCAATAAAGTTTATAAAAATATAAAGAAATACTCTACTGGGAAAGGCAATATATTTTTCTTTTATAGCAATTAACTGCCATTTGAAGGCATATCTATATTCTGGACAAAATTAGAAATTACCTGTATTCACATTAGATGATTAGAAGAGGAATGTGATTAGAGGAGGGTGGGAACAAAGAGGAGGGGAGTCACCTAATCAGGGATTACAGGGAATTTGGTGGTGGGTATGGTAAAGTAATATACAATTGTAGAGGAGTAAACCTCTATCCTATGGCATATACTGTGCTGTACATCAAACTTAACTCAGTATATATAACTGAAGCAAACAAACAAATGAGACCCCATTAATTTTACCCACTGGGTTGAGTTTTATGAACTCTAGGTAATGACAGATTAAATGCACAAGCAAATTACCATGGGAATAGCTGCATGACTTTCAATTTATACCCCAAAATGTCTGTATGGAAAGTTCTATGGCTTCAGTCACTAGCACTGTACACTGGCCAGAGGCACCTGGAGAGAAAGCCTGGATACCTCCATTCTGCCAATCAGTCAGGAATGCAGCATCAGGGGAGAATGCAAATACATCTACCCGGCTGCTCTCCACCTCCATATCATCACTTCTCAAATCAGAGAAAAGAACAAGGACTGCCCAACTCTAAAATGCTCTGATGGTAGGCAACAGTGTACGCAGTAAGAGTGATGCAGGGTCAGGCTGCTCCTAATCTGGAGAATATGTGAAAACCAGCCCATGTGGGGGACCTGCATGTCTGCACCTGAGCTGGGAGAACTGTCGCTAGCACAGAAGAGACCCAAAATGTTCCTGCCTTTACAATCAAGAAAATTGATTTTGGGCATATCAGACAGTTGGTTATTTAGAGGCTCTCTGAGGGCAGCGATTTATGTGAACATTGTTCCTCAAAGTGGAAATGTATCGGTCTTACTGATTTTTCACCATTCCTTTGTTCCCTGCAGAAAGTGACCAAATTCCATCTTTTCTTGGAACAACAAACTTGCAGCTCTCACTTCCTGTGGTGAGCAATGCAGCTCCCCTAAGAGGAAGCATCTGCCGCTTCTCCAGAGAAACTTCACCAGTCACCAGCTCTGTGTGTCTGCTATCATCAGGTGCATCCAGTTCTTCTCAGCCCCTCATGGGTAGTGCCTAACTTTACCAAGATCCTAGCATATCTATGTCATCTGGAGTTTCCTTTCAGGGCCAGTTCTCCACCTCAGTGCCAACCTATCCCGGTATTTTTAAGTGGGATCTCTCAGGCAGCACTAAAAATACCCCATCATCACTAGGGGACTTCATTGTGACTGTCATTGACCAGAGCACATCTGTTTCTTCCATATCAATGACAGCCCAATGCAATCATACTTCAGATGCTAGCTACATATTCCCTTCTAATCCATCACTTTCTGCCAGCCTTGTTCAGGGCACACCATCTCAGATTCCAAATCAGGGCCATAGCCTGTCTGGAAGAAAGCCCTATCTGGAAGGAAGGCAGATGTATAGCTATAATCAAGGCACAATGTTTCCACTACTATGTGGAGAAAAAGACCGCTTTCTAGAATCCAATGGTTCAGTGTCTTACATGGAAAATAGAGGTTCTTCCCCTCAACCAGAAATTGTGATGGTGCTACAAGAGGATCAGTCTACAAGTATTCTAGTACCAACCTCCACCTCTGGGATCTACTACTCTGTCTGCTCAACCCATTACAGAATCGAGATTTCAAGGTGAGTTCAAATAGCAAAATAAGACCAAATCTGCCTCTGGGAAGTGATAAGCTCACAGATTAATAGAACTTAAGTCCTAAGACTTTAACAATCACTGCTTCACTCGGTATTTTCCAATTTGAAATGCAGAACATGTAGAACAGGTGGGAAGGAAGGACACTGTATGGCCATCTAAGCTACATGTAAGAACAATCAATACAGATGAAGTACAGCACACACTTCTTGCCTTTTGATCAGGCTCCCTGTCCTTCCATCCTGTAGTGAACTTGCTCTCTGCCCTGTTGCTTCAGAACTCTAATTGTGATCCTGCAGGTTTAACATTTCCTCATCCTTCATTCACACCAGAATTTAAGTCCTTGTGTTTGTAGCTCCTGGTAAAGCAATCCGGTTCGGGTCAGCATCTGTGTTGCCTAGGTTTTCATGAGGATGAGCTCCCCTCCTTTCTTGTGTGTTCATATTCTCTCAGGATAGTGAAGGGAATTAAGAGGATCTGACAATACTACATTTTAGAAAATGTTTCACATAAAAAATGATTTTGTTTAGATGACTTATAATGGATATGATATATAAAAAAAGAAAATGAAAAAAAAAACAGAAGAAGAAATAACAGCATTAAGGTCAACATTAAGTGAACTATAGAAGTCATGTTCTTTATCCTAGCACAGGGACTTGTCCATGAATATCAGAAATTCCTTAATGTGGAGTGGCTTACCCATAGTTGGAAGACACGTACTTGCTGTATTGGTGTCTTAGGGGGACATGTAAATTACCAGACACTGACTTGTTCCTTCCCTCTGTTGCAGTGATGGAGACTGTTCTGGGGATGGACCCTTCGCTGGCATGGCCACGTTCCAGTCAGACATTTTGTCTCTCAGCAACTCCAGAAATCTCCAGGTCTTTCAGCAGTAGAATCCAGATCCTTGAGAGTCACCCACCACCTCATTTTCGGGACATTTAAGTGTTTGCTTCAGATCAGGGTTCTAGTCATCTCTTGGCACTGCCACCAGTTCCCAGGCAGAAGATAAAAGAGTGCAACAATATGGACCTTATTAAATCCAAGTGTTCAGCACCTCTGGATGCCTATAAGATCACAGTAGATAGCCAAGATCATCCAATAGTCCCTTTAGTGGACACTGAGACTCACCAGCTTCTGGATGCCCTAGGACCAGAGAAGCAGCTGACTAGTGAAAACACTGATCTGGGAGAACATAGCCTGAGTCTGGAGAATAAGGGAGGCATGAATGTGGGATGGATTCGAATGATAGTTTTGTGGACGTTTCTGCAATGGTGGAAGATATTCAGCTTTCTCAGCTCTTCAGCTCCTTCAAAGATTGTGATCAACCTCAAGGTTTCAGTGACAACATCAAGGATCCTGAAGTCATCATCTTGGATGATCTGACAGAGAAGACTGCCATCATCTACCTGATACAGGCCAGAATAAGAAACACAAGGTCTCGGAATATCCAGGTGGTGCTCCCAAGGCCAAATACCAGGCTAAGACCCCATACTGCTTGTTAGCAATATTGATTAATTCAATATTACATTGAATAATTCAATATTACATTGAATTACATTCTATTGAATTGCAGATGAGTAATAAAGAGAACTTTTAATTTTGAGACACTGTTCACCATGATTTTCTTTCATGGAGGTGGGACCCAGGGCTGCCTAGGAAAGAATAAACAAAGTTGGATGGAGAAAATGGGAGACAAGGTAACAATTGATGGAACAAGGTGTGGTTCTAGGGTTTGGACAGTCAACACAGATGTTATATGCATAGAGAGGAGGAGGCAGAATTTTGAGAATGGGAAGGGTCTGATTTGAGGATCCAAAGAGTAAGGTTTTATTAGTGTCCAAAATGGCAGAGGAAGATAGGTGTTACAGGAGAAATGCAAAATGTGTCTCCTGGGGGTTGGCCATATGTCTTGGGAGTCCTTGATAGATTTTTAAAAATCATAAAAGATATAGAATGAGTGTCTCAAATGGTTGGCTAGTCTTACCAATGAAGGATGATAGATGGGGAAGGCTAATGCAGACCATGCAGGAATCTACCAGAAGCTGCAAGGGCTCAGAGCTACCTGTGCTTGTGCATGTGGACTGTGCTGTCACACAGCAGCCAGCCTGGGCAGGGCTACAATTCAGTATTGGTCCATGGTCCACAGGCACTACTTAATTTACCTCAACAACACAGGAGCCAGGATCACAGTGCCCCTTTACTAGTGAGTTTCCAAAGTGGGCTGGCACCTCTTTCCAAGGGGCGGAGACACAATGTGAGGAGACCCATGTGCTTCCCAAACCCTCAGAATTGGCAAGCTCATAGCTGCCAACCTGGCATTCAGAGCCGGACATCCAGAGTCTACCACTGAATGAGCTCAAACTTCACAGAAGTTATTTTAGAGAATAATCCATGTGCATTTAAGAAGAAGGTGTATTCTCTTCCTTGTGGGTGTAACATCCTGTAGATACCTATTAGGTCTATTTTGTCTAGGTCTTCTTTTAAGACTTTTGTGTCATTATATAGCTTTTGTTTTTTGGTCTGTCCTTTGTTGAGAGTGGGGTGTTGAGGTCTCCAACTACATATGTATTTTCATCTATATTTGCTTTCATGTCTCTTAGTAGCTGTATTATAAATCTTGGTGCTCCCTCATTTGGTGAGTATATGTTGATAATTAAGTCTTTTTGGTTGGTTGACCCTTGAACCATTAGGTAGTGGCCTTCTTTATCCTTTGTTACTTTTTTATTTTGAAATCTGCTTTGTCTGCTATAAGGATGGCTACTCCAACCTTTTTTGGGGGGCCGTTTGCATGTAGAATTGGTTTCCATCCTTTTACCTGCAATATACACTTTATCTTTTAGGATCAGATGTGTTTCTCAGAAGCAGCAGAATGTCGGGTTCTGTCTTTTAATCCAGTCTGAAACTCTGTGTCTTTTGATTGATGAGTTTATCCCATTCATATTTAGAGTAATTATTGATGTTTGAGAGTCTAGCAATGGGTTCCTGGTGGTCATTTGGGGTTCTGTTTTAGTTTGTTCTTTCTTTTATTTTTATTGTTCATTCCCTTTATAGTTCTGCAGGTTTCGATCTTAGGGCCTCTTTCAGGAGTTCTTGGAGAGGGGGTTTGGTGCTAGCAAATTTCTTTAGGCTTTGTTTGGCTGAGAGGGTTCTGGGTTTTCCTTCATAAAGGAAGGAAAGCTTGGCTGAGTAGAGTATTCTAGGTTGGCATTTTTTGTCTTGGAATGTTTTGTAGATGTGACATCATTCTCTCCTTGCTTGGAGTGTCTCTTATGAGAAATCTGAAGTTAGTCTGATCGCTTTTCCTTTGTAGGTTATCTGTTTTCTCTTGTTATTCTCATAATTTTTTCTTTATCTTTATCTTTTGTAAGTTTTACTATGATGTGTCTTGCTGTGTTTATTCTTTCATTAAAGTAGTTTGGTGTCCTTTTTGCTTCCTGTATGTCTATTTTCATTTCTTTCTTCAGGTTTGGGAAGTTTTCCTCCATTATTTCATTGAAGAGCCTTTCAGATCCTATGTCTTTCTCTTCACTTTCTGGCATTCCAATTGCTCTTATATTTGTTTTCTTTACGGTATCTGACAGATCTCAGATTTTTTTCTCATTTTATTTACTATGCTTTTCTCTCTCCTTCTCTTTCTTCATTCTCTTTATTCCTGTATCCTCTAGAGTGCTGATTCTTTCTTCTATTTCCTCTAATCTGCTTTCCTGGATCTTCCCTGCAATTTTGAGTTCTTCTATTGCCCTCTTATGCATTGCATCTCCTGCAGTTTCTTATTCAGGGTTTCAATTTCGTTTTTCTGTATGTTGATATTGCTCATTTTGCTGCACTCTTTTTTATATTTTTCTACTACTTCTCTTAATTTGTTGAAAGTTTCTACCCTTTCCGCCCCCCTCCTTGGCCTTTTTGAGTGATTTTATCATGTTGAGTCTGAATTCTTTCTCTGACATATGGACATATCAGTTCTTCCACGTCATCCATGTTGGTTACTTCAGATTGTTTATCCTTTGGTAGTGAGTTATTTTTCATAGTGTTAAACATAGTGTTTATGTTCTTCCCCCTTCCTGTGTTTTCCTTTAGGATCTGCTCTACGTATTGAGTGACTAGTGCTCTGGTATTAGGCATATTGAAGCCTATCTAAATGTGGATAACTCTGCCTATGTGCTTTTGGAAATGAGTGTCCTTGTTTTCTAAGTTTGGGCTTCAGGGTAGGAGCTGGTGGCCTTCAGGTTGGCTTTCATGCCTGACAAACTAAGAACACAGAAAAACTCAGTACACAAACTCAGTCTGTGCCTAACCTGAATGACCAGGGTACATTCAGTTGCAAATTGCAGCACTCCCCTTTCTCCCAGAACCACATTTGTGATAACAGGGAGAAGCCTATGGCTGCTCTCAGTAAGATAAACTCACCTTGCTTATGTGAACTCCTCCCCCATCAGCTGGTGAATTGGCGACTTCCCTCAGGAGAGGTGGATTTCTCTGTGCCATGACACTTTATTCCACATGAGCCAGTGAACGTGCTGGGCTTTGGGATGGAAGATGTTGAACTTATGGTTGGCCTTCCCATCTCTATTGGCTCAGACCAAACCACCAACAAATTCAGTCTCCGCCTAACCTGAATGGCCAGGGCCCGTTCAGTTGCAAATTGCAGTGCTCACTTTTCTCCCAGGACCATTTCTGTGGCAACTGGGAGAGGCCTCTGGCTGCTCTCAGTAAGATAGCCTCACCTGGCTTGTGTGGAATCCTCCCACAGCTGCTGGGGTGTTGGCGGCTCCTCTCAGTGGAGATGGAGTTCCCTGTGCTGGTGACACTTTAGTCCACGTGAGCATCAGCCTGCACACTGGGCTACAGTGTGGAAGCTGTTGAATTCAGGTTGGCCTTCCCAGCGCAAATGGCTTCGATCAGACTGCAGACTAACTCAGTCCCTGCCTAACCTGGAAGGCCAGGGCCCATTCAGTTGCAAATTGCAGCACTCCCCTTTATCAAACCAGGACCATTTCTGTGACAACCGGGAGAGGCCTCTATCTTCTCTCAGTTAGCCTCACCTGGCTTGTGTGGACTCCTCCCACAACTACTGGTGGGTTGGCGGCTCCTCTCAGTGGAGTTGGAGCTCCCTCTACCGGTGATACTTTAGTCCACGTGAGACTCGGCCATTTATGCTGGGTTTCGGGATGGAAGCTGTTGACCTACAGGTTGGCCTTCCCAGCCCAAGCAGTTTGGACCAAACCACAGACAAACTCAGTTCCCACCTAACCTGAATGGCCAGGACCCATTCAATTGCAAATTGCAGCACTCCCCTTTCTCCCAGGACTGTTCCATGATGACCGGTAGAGGTCTCTGGCTGCCCTCATTAAGATATCCTCACATGGCTTGTGTGAACTCCTCCCCTAGCTACTGACTCCCCTCAGCAGTATTGGAGTTTCCTCTGCCACTGACACTTTAGTCTAACGTGAGCCTCAACCTACCCTCTGGGCTTCAGGGTGGAAGCTGTTGACCTTCAGTCTGGCCTTCCCAGCCCAATTACTTGGACCAGACCACAGACAAACTCAGTCCTCGCTTTACCGGGAAGACCAGGGCCCATTCAGTTGCAAATTGCAGTGCTCCCCTTATCCCAGGACCATTTCTGTGACAACCGGGAGAGACCTCTGGCTTCTCTTAGCCTCACCTGGCTTGTGTGGACTTCTCCCACAACTGCTTGTGGGTTGGCGGCTCCTTTCAGTGGAGTTGGAGTTCCCTCTACTGGTGACCTTTTGTCCACATGAGACTCAGCCTGCTCACTGGGCTTCAGGGTGGAAGTTGTTGACATTCAGGCTGGCCATCCCAGCACAAATGGCTTGGAGCGGACCTCAGACAAACTCAGTCCCTGCCTAACATCAATGGCCAGGGCCCATTCAGTTGCAAATTGCAGCAATCCCCATTCTCCAAGGACCGTTTCTGGCTGCTCTCAGTAAGACAGACTCACCTGGCTTATATGAACTCCTCCCCCATCTTCTGGTTGAGTGGTCACTCCTCTCAACAGAGTTGGAGTTCCCTTTGACGGTGACACATTAGTCCACGCGAGTGTCAGTCTGCACACTCAACTACAGGGTCGAAGCTATTAACCTTCAGGTTGGCTTTCCCAGCCCGAGTGGTTTGGACCAAACTGCAGACAAACTCAGTCCCCACCTAACCTGAATGGCCAGGGCCCATGCAGTTGCAAACTGCAGTGCTCCCCTTTCTCCCAGGACAGTTTCCATGACAACCGGGAGAGGCCTCTGGCTGCTGTCATTAAGATAGCTTCACCTGCCTTGTAGAACTCCTCCCCCAGCTGCTGGTGGTGTGGCAACTCCCCTAGTGGTGTTGGAGTTCCCTGTGCCAGTGACACTTTAGTCCATGCAAGCCTCAGCCTACACCCTGGGTTTTGGGGTAGAAGCTGTTGACCTTCAGTTTGACCTTTTCAGCCTGATTGCTCGGACCATACTGCAGACAGACTCAGTCCTCACCTTACCAGGAAGGCCAGGGCCCATTCAGTTGCAAATTGCAGCACTCCCCTTATCCCAGGACCATTTATGTGACAACCTGAAGAGGCCTCTGGCTTCCCTTAGTTAGCCTCACCTGACTTGTGAGGTGATTTTCCTCCCACAACTGCTGGTGGGTTGGCGGCTCCTTTCAGTGGAGTTGGAGTTACCTCTACCAGTAACACTCTGTCCACGTGAGACTCAGCCTGCTTCTGGGCTTCGGGGTTGGAGGTTGTTGACATAAGGTTGGCCTTCCCAGCACAAATGGCTCTGAACAGACCACACACAAATTCAGTCCCCACCAAACATCAATGGCCAGGGCCCATTCAGTTGCAAATTGCAATGCTCCCCTTTCTCCCAGGACCATTTGGTGACAACCAGGAGAGGCCTCTGGTTGCTCTCAGTAAGATAGACTTACCAGGCTTATGTGAACTCCTCCCCCATCAGCTGGTTGAGCAGTTGCAACCTGGGAGGCCTAGGTTGAGGATACCTTGAGTACAGGGTCACCCTGGCATCATGAGTCTGCGGTGCCCCGGGTAGCATAGCAAGACATAGTCTCAAAAACAAACAAACAAACAAACAAATACATAAACAAAATTAGGAACTTTTAAGAAAAAACAATTCTATATTCAACAACTTTCACAAAAAAAGGTAAGGGTCACTCTCAGACTACTAAACATGATTCTACTTCATAATTCATGCTAATAGCATTATCAGAAGAAATAGGACACATTACCCTGTAAATGACAAAGGTATCTCTGAAGTACTGTCTATCCTGTGCAATAAAGTGAGACCTAGAAACAAAAAATAAAATCAAATAAAATGATCTCTATAAACGTGACAACAAGTGATACAAATAAGGCAACAAAAAACAAAATGAGAAATGTCTAAGTTTGCTTTGTTTGGATGCAAAATTCATGGCAGATTTTATACTATAGAACTACATAAAACCAAATTGAATCTCTTAATAAAACCTAAATGGTATCCATTGTTTGAGAAACCAAAAAATTCACCTAAAGAATTCATCCTTTGTTTATTTATTTAATTATTTATTTTTGAAGGGTTAGTGACAAGTGCTACTATTTATTAATACTTAGAAGCTGGAGGTGAGATGCACTATTATCCTATTCTACTTCATGTAGAGTACAATATAGAGAGATTTCATCTCTAATCATCAAAGTTCAGAGAACTTACAGTAAGCTTTAAACTGCTTTGGAATCTGTTTGGAATTAGGAGCATTCTCCCCAACAACTCTGGCAGTTTGCCTTAAGGTTACAAATCCACAGGAATTTGAATGAAACAAGGGTAAATAACAAGTGCTAGAATTTATGACTTAGAAGCTGGAGGTGAGATGGACATATATCCTATTCTACACCATAAAGTGTACAACATAAGGAAATTTCATTCCTAAATATCTAAGTACAGAAAAGTTAAGTAAGATATAAACAGCTCATTTTGAGTCTGTTTGGATTCAGGAGCCTTCTCAATGAAATCGCTGGCAATTCACCTTAATGGCCGAAATCCACAGGAATTGGAAGGAAAAAAGGGTAACAAGAGCTAGATCATAACTTAAGCTGGAGGTGAGATGGACTTATATCCTGTTCAACTCCATGTAGTGTACAATATAGAGAGATTTCATCTCTAATCATCAAAGTTCAGAGAACTTACAGTAATCTATAAACTGCTTTGGAATCTGTTTGGAATCAGGAGCATTCTGGCTAACAACACTGGCAGTTCACCTTAAAGTTAGAAATCCACAGGAATTTGAATGAAACAAGGGTTAATAACAAGTTCTAGAAATCAGGACTTAAGACCTTGGGTGAGATGGAAATTTATCCTATTCAACTCCATGTCGTGTACAATATATAGAGATTTCATCTCTAAACATCAAAGTACAGAGACGTAATAGTAAGATATAAACTGCTTCTTTGGAATCATTTTGGAATCAGGAGCATTCTCACTGACATCTCAGGCTGTTTGTCTAAAGAGTAGAAATCCCCATGAATTTGGAAGAAACAAGGGTTAATAACAAGTGCTAGAATTTATGACTTAGAACCTGGAGGTGAGATGGACTTATATCCAATTCGACATCTTGTAGTGTACAATATGGAGAGATTTGATCTCTAATCATCAAAGTTCAGAGAACTTACAGTAAGCTATAAACTGCTTTGGAATCTGTTTGGAATCAGAAGCATTCTGGCTAACAACACTGGCAGTTTGCCTTAAGGTTAGAAATCCACAGGAATTTGAATGAAACAAATGTTAATAACAAGTGCTAGAATTTATGACTTAGAACCTGGAAGTAAGAAGGACTTATATCCTATTCAACTCCATGAAGTGTACAATATAGAGAGATTTCATCACTAAACATCAAAGTACAGAAAAGTTAAGTAAGATATAAAAAGCTCCTTTGGAGTCTACTTGGATTTAGGAGCTTTCTGGCTGAAAATGCTGGAAGATAACCCTAAAGATGGACACATGGAGGAATTTTAATGAAACAAGGGTTAATAACACGTTTTAGAAATCAGGACTTATGACCTTGGGTGAGATGGAAATTTATCCTATTCAGCTCCATGTCTTGTACAATATATAGAGATTTCATCTCTAAACATCAAAGTACAGAGACGTAAGTAAGATATAAACTGCACCCTTTGGAGTCTGATTGGATTCTGGAGCATTCTCACTGACAACTCTGGCAGTTCACCTTAGAGTAGATATCCCCAGGAATTTGAATGAAACAAGGGTTAATAACAAGGGCTAGAAATCATGATTTAACACTGGAGGTAAGATGAACTTATATCCAATTCTACTTCATGTAGTGTACAATATGGAGAGATTTCATCTCTAATAATCAAAGTTCAGAGAACTTACAGTAAGCTATAAACTGCTTTGGAATCTGTTTGGAATCAGGAGCATTCCAGCTAACAACACTCACAGTTTGCCTTAAGGTTAGAAATCCACAGGAATTTGAATGAAACAAGGGTGAATAACAAGTGCTAGAAGTTATGACTTAGAAGCTGGAGGTGAGATGGACTTATATCCTATTCTACTCCATGAAGTGTACAATATCAGGAAAATTTATTTCTAAATACCTAAGTACAAAAAAGTTAAGCAAGATATAAAGAGCTCATTTTGAGTCTGTTTGGATTCAGGAGCATTCTCAATGAAAACGCTGGCAATTCACCTTTAATGCAGAAATCCGCAAGAATTGGAATGAAAAAAGGGTTAGTAACAAGTGCTAGATCATGACTTAAGAGCTGGAGGTGAGATGGACTTATATCCTATTCAACTCCATGTAGTGTACAATACAGAGAGATTTCATCTCTAAACATGAAAGTGCAGAGAATTTACATTAAGTTATAAACTGCACCCTTTGAGTCTGACTGGTCTCAGGAGCATTCTCGATGAAAACAATACCCTTTGACCTGAAAGGCCTAAATCTGCAGGAATTTGAATGAATCAAGTGTTAATATAAGACATAGAAATCATGACTCAAAAGCTGGAGGTGAGATGGACTTATATCCTATTCAACTCCATGAAGTGTACAACATAGAGATATTATATCACTAAACCTCAAAGTACAGAAAAGTTAAGCAAGATATAAAGAGCTCCTTTGGAGTCTACTTGGATTCAGGAGCTTTCTGGTTGAAAATGCTGGAAGTACACCCTACAGGCAGACACAAGCAGGAATTTGAATAAAACAATGGTTAATACCAAGTATTAGAAATCATGACTTAAGACCTTGGGGTCAGATGGATTTTTTACCTATTCAACTCAATGTCTTGTACAATATATAGAGATTTCATGTCTAAACATCAAAGTACAGAGATGTAACATTAATATATAAACTGCACCCTTTGGAGTCTGATTGGATTCTGGAGCATTCTCACTGACAACTCTGACAGTTTGTCTAAAGAGTAGAAATCCCCATGAATTTGGAAGAAACAAGGGTTAATAACAAGTGCTAGAATTTATGACTTAGAACCTGGAGGTGAGATGGACTTAAATCCTATTCTACTGCATGAAGTGTACAACATAGGGAAATTTCATTCCTAAATATCTAAGTGCAGAAAAGTTAAGTAAGATATAAACAGCTATTTTGAGAATGTTTGGATTCAGTAGTGTTTTGCTGAAAACAATGGGAATTCACCTTAAAGGCCAAAATCCACAGGAAATGGAATGAAAAAAGGGATAATTATAAGTGCTAGACATCATGACTTAAGACCTGGGGGTGAGATGGATTTTTTCCTCATCTACTCCATGGGGTGTACAATATAGAGAGATTTCATCTCTAAACATCAAAGTACAGAGAAGTTACAGTAAGATATAAACTGCACCCTTTGAATCTGATTGGATTCAGGAGCATTCATGCTGAAAACAATGCCAGTTGGCGTGAAAGGCCTAAATCCACAAGCATTTGAATGAAACAAGGGTTAATAACAAGTGCTAGAATTTATGACTTAGAAGCTGGAGATGAGATGGACTTATATTCTATTCTACTCCATGTGTTGAGTAGAGAGTAATACTTTAAAATATCTGAGGTTATCAGAGATCTTATGTTAAGTAAAGAATATTGCATAAAAATATGTAACTGCCCCAAGCTTAAACTGCCCCAAGCTTAAAGAAATATGTAACTGCTTCAATCAAGATAGGTTATCAGAGATTTTGGTCACAAGGTTTTACTGCATGCTAGAATTATCGAGGAAATAACTATGCCCCCCCCCCCAAAAAAAACCAACCAGCTGTCTAAAACATTACCTAGCACTGTCAAAAGTGTATATAAGCCTCTTGTTATCTGAAAACGGGGTCCTTCCCTCCAAGAGATTGCCACCTGTGGGTCGGACCTCATCTCGAGCTGACAATTAAAAGGCTTTTTTGTCCTTGCATCTCCCGTGATTTTGCGTCTTGTATAAGCCTAAGAGGATTCAAACCATAAAATTTGGGGGCTTGTCCGGGATCCTCCACTCTCTCACAGGATTCAATTTCATGGCAGTAAAGCCTGAAAGGGCCTTCTCCTACTTCTCTCTCTCATACCTGTTTTGCTCCTTGGGGAACTGAGTGGCCCCCCGAACTCACTTGGCTTAGTGGCAGTGTGTAAGTTACCACAAACGACCTATGCTATGTGAGTGGGGCTCACCTCTGACCTGAGGTGACATTGGATCCACTCAGTAAACCCCCCTTCCTTTATTTATGACTTCTCTGAGTGGTCTGACATGGAATCCAGACCTGGTCCTCTTCCTGAATGCTGGAGAGTCCTCTGAGTAAGGATTTAACTGAGCTGTTGTGCTCTCTGAGTCTGGGAGACGTCCCAAACAGCCCTCAAGAGGATTGTCAACTTCTCTTAGAGGAAGGGTCTCTGACGAGGAATCCAGAGACCGGCCTGACATGGAATCCAGGCTCAGTGAGGTATTGTTTTCTTCTCTTCATTACTTAAGTGAGTCGCCGGCCGGCCGGCTTGTGTTGTCTCAGTATAGTTTGTATTGTGTGTCTTCTGTGTATTTTTGTCCCTCTGTATTTTTGTTGTTGTGTGAATATCTGTAACTTTTCCTTGCAGCCATGGGACAAGACCAGTCAATGCCCTTGGGTCTCATGATTAACCAATTTTCTGATGTCCGCAGGTGCGCACATAGCTTGAGTCTCCTTGTCAAAAAGAAGACCTTAATCACCCTCTGTTTGGCCGAATGGCCTGCTTTCTTTTCAGCCGAAGACAAGTCCTCTGACTTCATGTGGCCTCCAGGAGGCACCCTGGAATGGGGAATCATCCAAGAGGTCAAGCATCGGGTCCTTCAGGACCACCCAGAACAAGTCCCCTATATACTCCTCTGGGAGGATCTGACAACTTGTCCTCCAGATTGGCTCAGGCCCTTTGTCCCTAGGTTTAACAGGAAAATGGGACATGGAGCTCGTATTTACGTCTCCCAAACAGCTGAGACTCCAGAAAGACTACCTCCCAAGGTGCTGCCTGACTCGACCCCGGTTGAACTTCTAGAATCTATATTGTTGCCTCCAACGGCTCTGCTGGTGGAGTGACCATATGATGGCCAAATTTCTGGGCCTCCACCTCCTTACCCACCACTGGCACAAAGGCAAGGGGAGATGGGGTCCCCATGGCCTGCTGTACGAATGCGCCAGCGCACCCTATCAGTCCCACTCCTGGCCCCTTTGAGGGCTATTGGTCCGGTAGGGGAGGACAGAGTCCAGGCTCATCAGTATTGGCCTTTCTCCACCTCTGACTTATATCATTGGAAACATCAAAATCCCCCTTTCTCTGAAAACCCCAGGGGATTGATTAGCCTTATTGAGTCTATTCTCTTTACACATCAGCCTACATGGGATGATTGCCAGCAGCTCCTAAATATTCTATTTACCACAGAAGAGAGGGGACGCATGTTTTTAGAGGCCCGTCATCATGTGCTGGGAGACGATGGGCAGCCTATCCAGGATCCATTGGTCATCAATAGGGCTTTCCCTATGGAGCATCCTCAATGGGACTTCACCCAACCTGAAGGTAGGGAGCGTCTTCAAATCTACTGCCAGACTCTCATGGCCGGCCTACGCACTGCTGCCCAAAAACCAACTAATTTGGCCAAGGTAGGCGACATTCGACAGGGGCCCCAGGAGAGTCCAGCCGCATTTTTAGAGCAGATAATGGAAGCCTTTCGACTGTTTACTCCCCTAGATCCTGAAGCAACAGAAAGTAGGGCAGCTATTATTATGGCCTTTGTAAACCAATCAGCCCCAGATATCAAAAAGAAATTACAAAAATTAGAAAGATTAGGGGAAAGGCCTGTCCAAGAACTCGTGAGGGCTGCAGAAAAGGAATTTTATAGTAGAGAGACGCCTGGGGAAAGAGAAGACAGGCTCTGGGTTGAAGTTAGGGAAAGGGAAGATAAGATTAGGGAAGAGGATAAGAGGCTCAGGCAGTTAGAGCAAAAGCAACAACTTAAGCAGATGACAAAGATTATGCTGACTGCCTTGGGCAAAGACCAGGAACAATAGGACAGAGGTCCAAGACTAGGACAGAGGTCTAGACTGCAAAAAAACCAATGTGCAAAATGCTGGGGTTTTGGACACTGGGCCAGGGACTGCCCCCAAAATTGGCAAAGGCCATCTCAGGATGCTAAGAAACCAATGCCCAAAACTCCAGTTCTGGCGATTGGTGGGATTGAGACTGACAGCGACTAAGGAATTCGGGGTTTGGGACCCCCTCCCCGAGCCCAGGGTAACTATAACAGTGGAGGGGAAGCCAATAGAATTCCTTGTAGATACAGGTGTGCAGCACTCAGTTCTTACTAAAGACCACGGACCAAGAACGAGCAAGCGCACACTAGTGCAAGGAACTACTGGCTCACAGTTTTACGGGTGGACCACTAATCTTTCTATTAATTTAGCCTCTGGAATGGTACAGCACTCCTTTATGGTCATTCCTGACTGTCCTATGCCACTTCTAGGACGAGATCTCTTAACAAAAGCCAAAGCACAGATCTCTTTCACACCACAAGGAGTACAGGTCTCCAGTCCCGCAGCCACCACCACAGGAACTGCAGTTCTTACACTAGCCTTAGTTGATGAACATAGACTTTTTGAAGAGGCTCGTATTCAAAAATTAATAAAAGAGGGAGAGCAGTCAGCAGAGAATGAGCATATACATCCGGACCCCACTAAAGCTGGCGTTCCCTTACAGTGGCTGAGGGAAATCCCAAAGGCATGGTCAGAAATGGGAGGACCAGGTTTTGCCAAGCATCAGACTCCCATCTATGTGGAATTAAACCCTGGTGTCACTCCAGTAAGGGCAAAACAGTACCCAATGTCTCCTGAGAGCCGCAAAGCAATCAGCAAACACATTGAAAGACTCAGAGAGGCAGGAATTCTCAGAGTCTGCCAGTCTTCCTGGAACACACCCTTGCTCCCCGTCAAAAAGCCAAATGGAGATTACCGGCCAGTACAGGATTTGCGTGAGGTGAACTCCCAGGTGGCTGATCCACCCAACGGTCCCAAATCCATATACATTTTTGAATTCCCTATTGCCAAATTTGTTGTGGTACACTGTTCTGGATCTAAAAGATGCCTTCTTCTCCATTCCAGTGGCATCAAAGAGCCAAGAAATTTTTGCCTTTGAGTGGACTGAGGCACCTGGCAAGCCAGTCATTCAATTAACCTGGATCAGGTTGCCACAGGGATTCAAGAACTCTCCCACATTGTTTAATGAGGCCCTTGCCAGCGATTTATTGGCCTTTCGCTGGGAAAACTCTCATGTTACTATTCTGCAGTATGTTGAGGACATCCTGTTAGCAGCAGCAGACCAGGATATGTGTCTAAAATCCATCAAGTACCTGCTTTGCACCTTAGCAGACCTTGGTTACTGGGTGAGTGCAACAAAGGCCCAAATATGCCGCGCTGAGGTATGTTACTTGGGATACAAGCTGCGAGAAGGTAAGCGCTAGCTTACTCTGGCAATGACTCAAACAATCTTATCTATTCCCACCCCTAAAATCCGGAAACAAGTCAGGGAGTTTTTGGAATCAGTAGGATATTGCCGGTTATGGATACCCAAATTTGCCGAACTGGCTCATCCACTATATGAAGCCACAGCTGAGGGAAAGGGCCCCTTCTCATGGACAGTAACTCAGGAATTAGCATTCCAAGAAAAGGCCCTTTTGTCTGCACCAGCCCTTAGCCTACCCGATCCTGAAAAGCCCTTCACCTTGTACGTGGATGAAAAGAAAGGGGTATCAAGAGCAGTGCTCACCCAAGATTTGGGACTCTGGAAGAGGCCTGTGGCTTATTTGTCAAAAAAGTTAGACCCAGTGGTGGCGGGATGGCCTCCGTGCCTGCACATTAT
This sequence comes from Uropsilus gracilis, assembly GCA_004024945.1. Taxonomy (NCBI): domain Eukaryota; kingdom Metazoa; phylum Chordata; class Mammalia; order Eulipotyphla; family Talpidae; genus Uropsilus; species Uropsilus gracilis. The sequence continues at coordinate 34,896 of PVHY01009859.1, forward strand.
TGCTGCAGCAGCTATGGCCCTGAAGGATGCTGATAAACTTACGTTGGGCCAGACTGTGTTTATCTCCACCCACCATGCTCTAGAGATTGTTCTCAGGCACCCACCTGGGAGATGGATCAGCAGCAGCAGACTAACCCACTATCAGGGACTCCTTCTGGACACCCATCGTGTCCATTTCCAGGTCAGTGCTGCTGTGAATCCTGCGTCCCTTCTCCCTGAAGGACCAGACCCATCCGAGCCACAACCACACCCATGCCTACAGATTCTGAGCCAGGCATCCACAGCTCGTATAGACCTTACAGACGCGCCTCTGTCGACTGAAGGAGTCCTAACATGGTTCACGGACGTGGTAATTGAAGGACAAAGATGCTCTGGAGCAGTGGTCACCTCCGACAAGGACGTAATCTGGAGCCAGACGCTAATGGACAACACGTCTGCCCAGCAAGCAGAACTTATAGCTCTTGTTCAGGCTTTAATCCTGGCTGAAGGAAAAAACCTAAATGTCTACACTGACAGAAGGTACGCGTTTGCCACTGTTCATGTGCATGGGGCCATCTACGCAGAGTGGGGATTCATCACGTCTGAAGGTAAGCCCATCCGCCACGCACCCTTAACACAGGCCCTCTTGAAGGTGATTCACCTTCCCCGGAGAGTGGCAGTCATACATTGCCGAGGCCACCAACCTGGTGACTCTCTCACGGCCGCCGGTAACCGAATGACCGATAAAGTGGCACGAGAAGCAGCCCTGTCTGCTTTAGAGCCTCAGGACTTTGTAACATCAGCCGTTACTGCCCTGACACTCTCATTACCACCACCTGGCCTGCCAGCCCTGCCCAAGACTCCTCCTTCTTATACCCCAGAAGATTGCATGTGGATCCAGCAAAAGTGCACCCATGCTTTTTTCCTGCATGGTTGGTGGACATGTCTTGATGGACGGATTCTTACCTCAGCAGTTTGGAAAAACTCTGGTTCATCAGTTACACCAGACTACCCACCTGGGCATAGACAATATAAAACACCTGCTCTCTAGGGCATCATTGGATTTCCCATTCCTGTCTGGTATAGTAAAAGCCACAGTCCTATCTGTCAGGCCTGTCAAGCTATGCAGCCAGCACCAATGCAACAAGAACAGGGAAAACAGAAAAGGGGGCATTTTCCTGGTGAGACATGGGTAGTAGACTTTACTGAGGTTAAGCCAGGTAAATTCAGGTATAAATATCTCTTGGTAATGGTAGATACCTTTTCAGGATGGACAGAAGCATTTCCTACAAAAAATGAGACTGCCATTACAGTAGGAAAAAAACTCTTGGAAGAAATCGTGCCCCGCTATGGGTTCCAAGATTTATAGGTTCAGATAATGGGCCTGCTTTTGTCGCCCAGATTGTCCAGAAATTAGCAGCACAACAAGGTACTGAAAGGAAGCTCCATTGTGCCTATCGACCACAAAGTTCAGGACAGGTAGAAAGAATGAATAGAACCCTAAAAGAAACATTAACAAAATTATGTTTAGAGACTGGCGGGGATTGGGTGACGCTTCTTCCTTATGCCTTGTTTCGGGTCAGAAACACCCCATATACTGCAGGGTTCACACCTTTTGAAATTATGTTTGGCAGACCGCCCCCCATTATTCCTGATGCTGAGCTACTCTTTCCGGGAAATAATCAAACTACATACTTTGGGCTACACATTTTGGGGTTACAAATGATTTGGAACATGTCCGATGTGTTTATGAGAAACCAAAATCAGGCATAGATTTTTCTTTAAAAGCTACCAACTATCTGAACATGGCACACCCGTTTACACTGGGACAGTGGGTATGGATAAAATGCCATGCCCCAAAAACCTTAGAACCCCGATGGAAAGGTCCTTATCTTGTTGTCTTTGTTACCCCATTTGCAGTCAAGGTGGATGGGATTGCACCATGGATCCACTACTCCCAAGTGCAGACTGCCACCAAACCACAGGTGTCTAGTTTAAACCCTGAAACGTGGACTGTCCATGCTAACCCTGACAACCCACTCAAAGTTAAACTACTCGTGCCAAAGGACAAGATGCCCAGCCGAATCTTCCTTCTGCATCTGCTGTTCCTGAGTAAGCCTTTGCTGATGACTGTCTGGGGTAATCAAGCACACACTCCAGTGAAAGTCACCTGGCAATTGGTTGATGGATTATCCGCTCAGGTCTTAAACCAGACCTCCAGTATTCAGCCTCCCGGGACATGGTGGCCAGACTTGTTTTTTTGCTTTAGTGACCTTAACGTGGGGTATAGCTCTACCCAACCAACCTTGGCTCGCAGGTATGGATTTTATGCTTGTCCATTCACTCGCAACTTTAAAAAATGTGGAGGTATGTCAGATGGGTATTGTAAAAAATGGGACTGTGTGACCTCCAATGATGGGGAGTGGAAGTGTAAAGTGACTAAACCAGACTCTGTTCACTTTACATTTTTAAGTGCTCCCATATATGGTAAATGGCTCCCTCAGGCTAAACAGCCATGTAGTCCCACTAACCTGGATTTTATCAGAGTCTTCTTTACAGAAAGGGCATCTACTCAGTCAGGCTGGGTCACTGGCTTATTGTGGGGGCTTGTCTTTTGGGACTCCAGGTCACAGGTTCCCTCCATCCTCATTATTAAACAGCAATTACAGTCTCTACCAACCCAGTTCATTGGACCCAACCCAGTTCATTGGACCCAACTCAGTTCTCAGCAAACCCAAAGCTGAAAACAAAGCTGTGGTTCCATCTACACCAGCTCCATCTGGCTCTCCAAATTCTTCCCCCACAGTCATACCTATTCAGCCGTCATCCTTGTCCCCTTCCTACAAAGATCCGTTGTGGGAATTGGTTACCACTTCCTTCTCCCTGTTAAATGCATCCAACCCCAATTATACCAAAGCTTGTTGGCTCTGCCTCTTGGCTCCTCCACCTTATTATGAAGCAATCGCAGCCCCAAACACATCTATTAAGGGAGTTATCCAGCAAAATTATCATTGGGCAAGGTTAGCAAAAAGAGGTTTGACCCTGTCTGAAGTCCAAGGCACGGGTACTTACATCTCAGCTTCTAACTCTAACACTGCTCCCTGTATAAACAGCATTGCTAGTAATAACACCCTGTTCTCCTGATAATGCATGGTGGGTTTGCAATTCATCAGGGGTGACGCCTTGTGTTTCAGGAGCTGTTCTAAGCCAGAACAAGGAGTGGTGCCTCCTGGTCCACATTTTCCCTAAGCTTAGCTATCATACCAATAATGAGTTTCTAAATAGCATAGAACTAAAAGAATACAGCTCCCCCCCCAATGGAAGCGCCGAGCCATTGGAGTTGTTCTCACCCTTGCTTCTCTCCTAGGGGTGGCAGGTGCTGGGTTAGGAGGAGCTGCTCTAGCTAGCTATGCAAAGCTCTTCTCTAAGTGCTTTGAGAGTAGCTAGAGATGAAGATCTACAAAAAATTGAATCTTCCATTTCAAGCCTAGAAAATTCCCTCACCTCTCTCTCTCTGAGGTGGTTCTTCAGAACTGCCGTGGATTAGATTTGCTATTTTTACAACAGGGAGGTCTCTGTGCCACCCTAGGGGAAGAGAGCTGCTTCTATGCAGACCATACAGAAATTGTAGGGGACACCATTGCCAAGGTACGGGAGCATTTAGCCAAATGAAAAAGAGAACGTGAGCCCAACAAAACTGGTTTGAGTCCTGGTTCAGAGCTTTCCCTTGGCTCACAACACTCTTGTCAGCCCTGGCGGGTCCCTTAGTTTTGCTCTTGCTACTGCTCACTTTTGGTCCTTGTATTATCAATCGCTTGCTTGTTTTTGTGCAGGATAGGTTTAATGTAGTACACACACTGGTTCTGAGGCAACAATATCACTGTGTTTCCCAAGGAAATATACTGATGCATATTCCCAGCTATTAAAAAATAAAAAAGGGGGGGGAAGTTGAGTAGAGAGTAATGCTTTAAAATATCTGAGGTTATCAGAGATCTTAGGTTAAGTAAAGAGTATTGCACAAAAATATGTAACTGCCCCAAGCTTAAACTGCCCCAAGCTTAAAGAAATATGTAACTGCTTCAATCAAGATAGGTTATCAGAGTTTTTGGTCACAAGGTCTTACTGCATGCTAGAATTATTGAGGAACTAACTATGTCCAAAAAAAAAAAAAACAACCAGCTGTCTAAAACATTACCCAGCACTGTCAAAAGTGTATATAAGCCTCTTGTTATCTGAAAACGGGGTCCTTCCCTCCAAGAGATTGCCGCTGTGTCAGTAACTCTGTGTCGGACCTCATCTCGAGCTTTTTTGTCCTTGCATCTCCCGTGATTTTGCATCTTGTGTGAGCCAAAGAGAATTCAAACCGTACATGAAGTACATGTACATGTTGTACATGAAGTGTACAACATAAGGAAATTTCATTCCTAAATATCTAAGTACAGAAAAGTTAAGTAAGATATAAAAGCTCATTTGAGTCTGTTTGGATTCAGGATCCTTCTCAATGAAATCACTGCAATTCACCTTAATGGCTGAAATCCACAGGAATTGGAATGAAAAAAGGGTTAGGAACAAGTGCTAGATCAAGACTAAAGAGCAGGAGGTGAGATGGACTCCTGTTCAACTCCATGCAGTGTACAATATAGAGAGATTTCATCTCTAATCATCAACGTTCAGAGAAGTTACAGTAAGATATAAACTGCTGCTTTAGAATCAGTTTGGAATCAGGAGCATTCTTACTGACATCTCAGGCAGTTCGCCTTAAGGATAGAAATCCCCAGGTATTTGAATGAAACAAGGGTTAATAACAAGTGCTAGAAATCATGATTTAACGCTGGGGGTGAGATGGATTTATATCCTGTTCAACTCAATGTAGTGTACAATATAGAGAGATTTCATCTCTAATCATCAACATTCAGAGAAGTTACAGCAAGATATAAACTGCTCCTTTGGAATCTGTTTGGAATCAGGAGCATTCTCACTGACATCTCAGGCAGTTCACCTTAATGATAGAAATTCCCAAGTATTTGAATGAAGCAAGGGTTAAGAACAAGTGCTAGAAATCATGATTTAACGCTGGAGGTGAGATGGACGTATATCCAATTCTACTTCATGTAATGTACAATATGGAGAGATTTCATCTCTAATCATCAAAGTTCCGAGAATGTACAGTAATCTATAAACTGCTTTGGAATCTGTTTGGAATTAGGAGCATTCTGGCTAACAACAATGGAATTTAGCCTTAAGGGTAGAAATCCACAGGAAATTGAATGAAACAAAGGTTAAGAACAAGTCTTAGAAATCATGTCTTAAGACCTGGAGGTAAGATGGAGTTCTATCCTACTCTACTCCATTTATTCTACTATATAGTTAGATTTCATCTCTAAACTTCAAAATTCAGAGAATTTACAGTAAATATAAACTGCTGCCTTTGAATCTGTTTGGAATCAGGAGAATTCTCACTGACATCTCAGGCAGTTCGCCTTAAGGATAGAAATCCCCAGGAATTTAAATGAAACAAGGAGTAATAACAAGTGCTAGAAATCATGATTTAAAGCTGGAGGTGTGATGGATTATCTCCAATTCTACTTCATGTAGTGTACAATATAGACAGATTTCATCTCTAATCATCAAAGTTCAGAGAATGTACAGTAATCTATAAACTGCTTTGGAATCTGTTTGGAATGAGGAGCATTCTCCCTACAACTCAGGCAGTGCACCTTAAGGGTAGAAATTCCCGGAATTTGAATGAACAATGTTAATAACAAGTGCAGTAATTGGAATGAATAAAGGATTATTAACAAGTGCTAGATCATGATTTTAGAGCTGTAGGTGAGATGGATTATATCCTATTCTACTCCATGATGTGTGAAAATAGGGAAAATCTTCCCTACACAACTAAGTATAGAAAAGTTAAATAAGATATAAACAGCTCATTTTGAGTTTGTTTGGATTCAGGAGCTTTCTCCCTGTAAAAGCTGGCAACTCACCTTAAAGGTCAAAATCCACTGGAATTGCTGGCAATTCGCTTGAAAGGCCGAAATCCGCAGGAATATGAATGAAACAAGCATTAATATGAAGTGCTAGATCATGACTTGAGAGCTGGAGGTGAGATAGACAGCTATCCAATTCTTCTTCATGAAGTGTACCAAATAGAGAGATTTCATCTGTATACATCAAAGTGCAGAGAAATTACAGTAAGATATAAATTGTTCCTTTGGAGTCTGTTTGATTTCAGGAGTGTTCTCACTGAAAATGCTGGCATTTTGCCTCAAAATCAGAAATTCACAGGAATTTGAATGAAACATCTTAATAGGAAGTTCTAGAAATCATGACTTAAGAGCTGGAATTGAGATGGACAGATATCTTGTTCTACTCCATTAAGTATACAACATACAGGGATTTCTTCTCTGTACAGCAAAATACAGAGAAGTTACGGTAAGATATAAGGAGCTCCTTTGCAGTTCTTTGGTTTCAGGAGCGTTTTCACTCATAATGCAGACAAGGGCCCTGAAAGGCCGAAACCTCAGTATTTCGAGTCAAAACAAAAGTTTCCACGAATTGCTGGAAATCAAAAAGAAAAGAGCTGGAGGATTGATGGACAGATATCCTGTTCTACTCCATTAAGTGTACAACATACAGATGTGTGTTCTCTAACAGCAAAGTACAGAGAAGTTACAGTAAGATAAAAGAGCTCTTTGCAGTCTGTTTGGTTTCAAGAGCATTTTCACTGAAAAGACATGCAAGTCCTCTGAAAGGTCGAAATCCTCAGTGTTTGGATGAAAATATGGGTGTCCAAGAATTCTGAAAATCATGAAACCAAAGAGCTGTAAGTTAGATAGGTATCCTGTACTTCCCCATTAAGAGTAAACATAATAGATGTCTTCTCTCTAGAACAATGTACGGAGAAAACACAGTGGATATAAAGAGCTCCTTTGCAGTCTGTTTGGTGTCAAGAGAGTTTTCACTGAAAACGAAGGAAAGAGCCCTGAAAGGCTGATATCCTCATTCATTCAAGTGACATCAAGGGTTTCCTAGAATTCTGGCAATCATGAAACTAAAGAGCTGGAGGTGAGATGGACAGGTATCCTGTTCTACTCCATTAAGTGTACAACATACAGAGATTTCTTCTCTGTACAGCAAATTAAAGAAATGTTACAGTAAGATATAACAATCTCCATGCAGTTTGGTTTCAAGAGCGTTTTCACCAAAAACACAGGCAAGGCCCCTGAATGACGAAATCCTCAGTTTTCGAGTGAAAACAAGGATTTCCAAGAAGTTATGAAAATCAAGAAACTAAGAGCTATAGGTGAGATTAACAGGATCCTGTTTTACTCCAATAAGTATACACATACAGAGATTTCTACTCTATACAGCAAAGTACAGAGAATTATAGTAGATATAAAGAGCTCCTTTGTAGTCTGTTTGGTTTCAAGAGATTTTTTTGCTCAAAACGCTGGCAAGTGTACTGAAATTTCAAATTCCTCAGTGTTTTGATGAAAACATGGGTTTTAAAGATTTCTGGAAATCATGAAACTAAAGAATGGAAGTGATATGAACAGGTATCCTGTTCTACTCCATTAAGTGTACAACATACAGACTTATTCTCTTTACCAAAACATACTGAGAAGTTACAGTAGGAAAAAAAGAGCTGCTTTGAGATCTGTTGGGTTTTCAGAGAGTTTTCACTGAAATCGCAGGCAAGTCCCATGAAAGTTCGTAAATCTCAGTGTTTTCGAGTAAAAACAAGGGTTTCCAAGAAGTAATGTGAAACATGAAACTAAATAGATTGAGGTGAGATGGACTGTATCTTGTTCTATTCTATTAAGTGTACAAATACACCGATTTCTTCTCTGTACAGCAAAGTACAGAGAAGTTACAGTAAGATATAAAGAATTCCTTTGGAGTCTCTTTGGTTTTAAGAATGTTTTCCTAAACACATGCAGGTCCCCTACATGGACAAAATCCTCAGTGTTTCGAGTGAAAACTAGGGTTTTCTAGAAGAGCTGGAAATCATGAAACTAAGGAGTTGGAGGTGAGATGAACAGGTATCCTTTACTATTCCATTAAGTGTGAAACATAGAGAGATTTCTTCTCTTTACAGCAAAGTACAGAGAAGTTACAGTAAGATCTAAAGAGCTCCTTTGCAGTCTGTTTGGTTTCAAGAGCGTTTTCAAGGGCGTTTTCACTGAAAACGCAGGCAAGTCTGCTTAAAGTCTGTAATCCTCAGTGTTTCGAGTGAAAAAAAGGGTTTCCAAGAAGTGATGGAAATCATGGAACTAAGAGCTCTAGTTGAGATTGACTAGATCCTGTTCGACTTCATTAAGTGTACAACATACAGAGATTTCTTCTCTGTACACCAAGTACAGAGAAATTACAGTAAGTTAGAAAGTGCTCCTTTGCAGTTTGTGGTTTCATGTGAGATTTTGCTTAAAACGAAGGCAAGTCCCCTAAAAGACCAAAATCCTGAGTGTTTCGAGTGGAAAACAAGGGTTTCCTAGAAGTGCTGGAAATCATGAAACTAAAGAGTTGGAGGTGAGATGGACAGGTACCCTGTTCTACTCCATTAAGTGTACAACATACAACAATTTCTTCTCTTTGCAGTAAAGTACAGAGAAGTTACAGTTAGATATAAAGTGCTCCTTTGCTGTCTGTTTGGTTTCAAGAGCGTTTTCTCTGAAAATGCAGGCAAGCCCCTTAAAAGGCCAAAATCATCAGGATTTTGCATGAAAGCAAAAGTTTACATGAAGTGTTAGATATCATGAAACTAAACAGGTAGAGGTGAATTGGACAGGTATACAGTTCACCTCCATTAATTGTACAATATACAGAGATTTCTTCTCAATACAGCAAAGTACAGAGGAGTTTCAGTAAGATATAAAGTGCTCCTTTGCAATCTGTTTGGTTACAAGTGCGTTTTCACTGAAAACTCAGGCAAGTCCCCGTAAAGGCTGAAATCCTCATTGTCTCGAGTGAAAACAAGGGTTTCCAAGAAGTGCTGGATATCATGAAACTAAAGAGCTGGAGGTGAGATGGACAGGTATCCTGTTCTACTCCATTAAGTATACAACACACAGGGATTTCCTCCCTGTACAGCAAAGTACAGAGAAGTTACAGTAAGATATACCGAGCTCCTTTGCAATTCTTTTGTTTCAAGACCATTTTCACTGAAAACGCAGGCAATTCCCCTGAAAGGCCGAAATCCTCAGTGCTTTGAGTGAAAACTAGTGTTTCCTAGAAGAGCTGGAAATCATAAAACAAAAGAATGGAGGTGATATGGACAGGTATCCTGTTCTACTCCCTTAAGTGTACAATATACAGAGATTTCTTCTCTTTACCACAACATACAGAGATGTTACAGTAAGATATAAAGAGCTCCTTTGAGATCTGTTTGGTTTTCAGAGTTTTCACTGAAATCGCAGGCAAGTCCCATGAAAGTTGTAATCCCAGGTGTTTCCAGTCTCTATTCCAGCAGTTGTTTCATGATATCTAACACTTCTTGGAAAAGTTTGTTTTCATGGAAAATCCTGAAGATTTCAGCCTTTCAGTACACTTAGGTGCATATTCAGCGAAAATGCCCATGAAACCTTACAGACTCCAAAGGAGCTCTATATATCTTACTGTGTCTTCTCATCACTTGTCTGTGCATAGAAGCATTCTTTATCTTCTACACTTATTCAGTACAAGATGATACACAACCGTCTCTGTTGCAGCAGTTTAGCTTCAGGATTTCCATACTAGTAAAGCTTCTTATAATGCAAAATCCCGAGGATTTCATCCTTTCAGTACACTTAGGTGCATATTCAGCAAAAATGCTCCTGAAACCAAAGAGACTCTACAGGAGTTCTTTATATCTTACTGTATATATCTGCACTTGTCTGTGAATAGGAGATATATCTGGATCTTGTACACTTAATGAAGTAGAAGATGAAATGAACCGTCTCTATTCTAGCAGCTTAGCTTTACGATTTCCAACATTCTTGGACAAGTTTGTTGTCATGGAATATCCTGAAATTTTCAGCATTATCAGTACACCTAGCAGTATATTAAGTGTAAACAGTCTCAAAAACCTAACAGATTTCAAAGGAGCTCTTTATAGTCTACCTTTTCTTTCGTCACTTGCCAATGCATAGAAGCAATCTCTAGATTGTACACTTATGCAGTAGAAGATGATACCTTACCATCTGTGTTGCAGCAGTTTAGTTTCACGATTTCCAACATTATTGGAAAAGCTTGTTTTCCTGAAAAATCCTGAGGATTTTGGACTTTCATTACACTTGACTGCCTTTTCAGCAAAAACGCTCTTGAAAGCTAACAGACTGCAAAGGAGCTCTTTTCATCTTACCTTTCCTTCTCATCGCTTGCCTGTGCATAGAAACATCCTGTATCTTGTACATTTAGCTTGTACACTTATGCAGTAGAAGATGATACCTTACTGTCTGTGTTTCAGTTGTTTAGTTTCAACATTTCCAACATCGTTTCACTTCGGGTGCCCAACCAGCATGCTTAAGCATGGGCATCCCTCGACATGCCTCCAAACACTCCCTCCCCACCACTACTACCCAGGTACTGTGCTTCATCGTATCACGTCAGATGCCACCAGCATGAATCAGCACGGGGCATCCCTTGGACACGCCTCCCAGCCACTCCCTCTGAAGCCCACCACCCACTACCCAGCCTGCCAAATGCTACTCTGGTACCACGCCACACCATGCTCTTCAGGTGCCTAACCAACCAGCGCACATCAGCATGAGGAATCCCTCGGACACACTTCCCAGCCACTCCTTCTGAAGCCCGCCACTCACTACCAGGTACAGCACCACATTGTGCAACTTCGGGCATCCAACCAGCATGCCAACCAGCCACTCCCTCTGAAGCCTGCCACCTGCTGCCCAGGTAACACAACACATCATGCCACTTCGGGTACCCAACCAGCACACATCAGCGTGAGGCATCCCTCATACATGACTGCCAGCCACTCCCTCTGAAGCCCACCACCTGCTACCCAGCCCACCATCCAATACCCAGTAGCACCATATCATGCCACTTCAGGTGACCAACCAGCAGCATCAGCACGGGGCATCCTTCGGACACCCATCCCAGCCACTCCCTCTGAAGCACACCACACACAACCCAGGTACAGCACTAACTCGTGCGACTTCAGGTGCCCAACCGGAGCGATCCAGCATGGGTCGTCCCTCAGACGCGGCTCCCACCCACTCCCTCTGAAGCCCGCCACCCGCCACACTGGTACCACACCACCTCATGCAACTTTGGGTGCCCAACCAGAGGGCAGCAGCGCGGGGCATCCCTCGAGCTCCCCTCCCAGCCACTCCCTCTGAAGCCCGCCACCCACTACCTAGGTACCACACCACCTTGTGCCCAACAGAGTGCCCAACCAGAGTACTCCAGCGCAGAGAGGTCCCTGGATATGCCTCCCAGTCTCCTTCTTAAGCGTGTCACCCGCTACCCAGTCAGCCACCCGCTACCCAGGTACCACACCAATCGGGCTGCTTTGGGTGCCAACCAGTCCACAAAAGCATGGGGCATACCTCAAACATGCCTCCAAGCCTCTCCCTCTGTAACCCGCCACCTGCTACCCAGGTACCTCGTCACAAAGTGCCATTTCTGGCACCTATCCAGCATGCCTCAGAGCGGGGCCTTCCTCGGACACGTATCCCAGATACTCCGTCTGAAGCCCACCACCTGCTGCCCAGCCTGCCACCCACTACCCAGGAACCATGCCACATCATGTCACTTTGGGCACCCAACCAGTGCACATCAGCATGGGGCATCCTCAGACACGCCTCTGAGGCACTCCTCTGAAGCCCACCACCCGCTACCCAGGTACGGCACACATCGTGCCACTTCAGGTGCCCAACCTGCGCACATCAGCACGGGGAATCCTTAGACACATATCCTAGCCACTTCCTCTGAAGCCTGCCACCCACTACCCATGTACCGCACCACATAGTGCCACTTCGGGTGCTGAAACAGTGCGTATCTGTGATGGGCGTTCCCTTGGACATGACTCCCAGCCACTCCAACTGAAGAGCGCCACCCGCTACCAACCAGCCACCCCCTGCCTTGGTTCTGTGCCACATCATGCCACTTCTGGTGCCCAACAAAACCATCAGCTTGGGACATCGGACATGCCTCCCAACCACTCCCTCTGAAGACCACTACCACTACCCAGGTACCGCACACATCGTGCCAGTTTGGGCATGCAACCAGCGCGCATCAGTGCCAGGCGTCCCTCAGAGACGCCTCCCAGAACTCCCTCTGAAGCCTGCCACCCGCCACCCAGGCCGCACTCACTACCCAGGTACCACACCACAAAATGCCAATTCGGGTGCACAACCAGCTCGCTCAGCATGGAGCATCCCTCGGACACCACTCCCAGCCACTACCTATGAAGCCCGCCACCTGCTACCTAGCTCGCCACCTGCTACCCAGATACCGTGCCACATTGTGCCACTTTGGGTGCTCAACCAGCGCTCATTAGCACTGGACGTCCCTCGGACACGCGTCCCAGCCACTCATTATGAAACCAGCCAACCGCTACCAAAGTACCATGCAACATTGTGTCACTTCGGGTGCCCAACCAGTGCGCATCAGCTCAGGGTATCCCTTGGACACACCTCCCTGCCACTCCCTCTGAAGCCTGCCACCCACTACCCAGATACCGCGCCACATCATGCCACCTCGGGCGGTGCACAACCAGTGAGCATCAGCTTGGGTCGTCTATCGAACACACACCCAGCCACTCCCTCAGAAGCCTGCCTCCCGCTAACCAGCCTGCCAACTGCTACCTTGGTACCATGCCACAACGTGCCACTTTGGGCGCACAGCCAGCGAGCATAGCATGTGGTGTTCCTCGGACACAACTCCCAAACACTCCCTCTGAAGCCCACCACCACTACCCAGGTACCTCGCCACATTGTGCCACATCGGGCGTCCAACCAGCACACATCAGGGGGCTTGTCCCTCAGACGCACCTCCCAGCCACTCCCTCTGAAGCCTGCCAACCTCTACCCAGCCTGCCACCCGCTTCCAAGGTACCGTGCCACATGGTGCCAATTCAGGTGCCCATCCAGTGCGCATCAGTGCGGGGCATCCCTCGGACATGCCTCCCAACCACTCCCTCTGAAGCCCACCCCCCGCTACCCAGGTACCATGCCACATCATGCCACTTCGGGTGTCCAACCAGCATGTATTAGTGTGGGGTATCCATCGGACACGCCTCCCAGACACTCCCTCTGAAGCCCATCACCCGCTACACAGCCCACTACCTGGTACCCAGGTACCACACCACATCATGCCAAATCAGTGCGTATCAGCGCTGGGTGTACCTCAGACACACCTGCCAGCCACACATTCTGAAACTCGTCACCGGCTACCAGGTACGTGCCATATGGTACCACTTCAGGACCTAACCAGTGCGCATAAACGTGGGGCATCCCTCGGACACACTTCCTAACTGCTTCCTCTGAAGCCCGCCACCCGCGACCCAGCCCATCACCCGATACCCAGGTACCACACCACATCGTGCCACTTTGGGCACCAAAAAGCATGCATCAGCATGGAGCATCTCTTGGACACACCTCTGAGCCACTCCCTCTGAATCCCGCATTCGCTACCCAGCCCGGCACCTGCTACCCTGGTACCGTGCCACATCATGCCAATTTGGGTGCCCAACCATCGCACATCAGTGCAGGGTGTATCTCAGACACAACTTCCAGCCACTCCCTTTGAAGTCAGCCACCCACTACCAAGGTACCGCGCCACATCGTGCCACTTCAGGTGCACAACCATCATGCATCTGTGCAGGGCGTCCTTTAGACATGCATCCCAGTCACTCCCTATGAAGCCCACCAACAGCTACCTAGCCGGCCACCTGCTATCCAATACCATGCCACATCGTGCCACTTCAGGCACCCAAATAACACTCATCAGCTCAGGGCATCTTTCAGACATGCCTCTCAGCCACTCCCTGAAGTACGCCAACTTCTATGCAGGTACCGCGCCACATCTTGCCTTTGGGCACTCAACCAGCGCGCATCAGCGTGGGGCATCACTCGGACACACCTCCCAGCCATTCCCTCTGAAGCCCGCCACCCACTACCTAGATACTGCACCACATCATGCCATTTGGGCGCCCAACCAGAGCGCATCTGCGTGGCATGTCCCTGGGACATGCCTTCAAGCCACTCCTTTGCTATGCCGCCACCCACTACCCAGGTACGACGCCACATAGTGACACATCAGGTGCCCACCCAGCATGCAACAGCACAGTGCATGCCTCAGACACTACTCCCACCCACTCCCTCTGTATCCCTCCCCCCGCTACCCAGGTACCATGCCACATTGTGCCACTTCGGGCGCCCAACCAGCGTGAAGAACTGCAGAGCGTCCCTCGGACATGCCTCCCAGCCACTCCCTCAGCCTGCCACCCACTACCCAGCATGCCACTCCCTACCCAACCCGCCACCTGCTACCCAGGTACCGTTCCACATCGTGCTACCGTGGCGCTGGCACTGATAGACTATAAGCAAAATCTCAGCTGTATACAAAAACACTGAAATTCATTTACGGACATAAAAAAGAAATTGTGGGCAAATATAAACAACAAACAAATCAAAGTTTGGAAAGTACTGACAGCAGATACACACATGAAAAAAACTCTAGATTAGAAGTTATCAATGTATATCAAGTACAGGTATAGAAAGCACAGAAACTCAACACCACAGTAACTCAGACACAAACTGGAAAGAGTCATAAACTGTCTTCTGGAGAAACTTGGAATTGGGGTTTGCATATCAGATGATTCCATATATGTAAAGGCCTCCTACAGAGACTCAAATTTAACAGTCTATTGGCTCCTTCAGTGGTAGACTGCAGAGAGGATCTGCAGAATATCAGGGCTGACATTCCAGTCCAGAAGCGCAGGTGTGGCTGTGCGACAACAGGAAAGGACTACTTCCCCCAAACAACCCACAGAAACAAGAAGCAGTTCAGACAGAAAAACAATAACCACAACCTCATACTCTACAACATGTCAACTAATACCCGAGCAGCAGTCACTCAATACATAGAACAAGTCCAAAGAGAAAACATGGGGGGGGGAGAAAAGTACAAACACACAGCAGCCCCAAGGGAAGCAATTCTTCACCGAAGGATAAACAATCTCCTGAAACCAACAAGGAGGAATTTGAAGAATTGGACAATATGACAGATAAAGAATTCAGACACATCATGATAAAAACACCTAATGAGATTAGAGGAGAGGTAGAAAAATACAAAAAAAAAAGAATGGAGCAAAATGAACATTGCAACTGTTGAACAGAAGAGATTGAAACAAAATAAGAAACTGAAGTAGGTACAGTTTATAAGGGGAGCAATAGAAGATATCAAAAATGCAGAGAAAGCCATGAAAGCAGACTAGAAGAAATTGAAGAACGAATCAGCACACTAGAGGATACAGAAATAGAGAGAAGGAAGAGAAAAAGAGAGAGAGAAAGTAAGAAGACAGAAGAAAAAATAAGAGATCTATCAGATATTTTAAAGAAAGGAAATATAAGAATCAGAATCCCAGAAGGAGAAGAGAAAGACATAGGAAATGAAAGTCTTTTTAAAACAATAATGGAAGAGAACTTCCCAAATCTGAAAAACAAAATGAAAACAGAAGTACAGGAAGCACAAAGAACACCAAACTACTTTAATGAAAAAAAAAAAAAAAAAAAACCACTACAGCCAGGCACATCATTGTAAAACTTTCAAGAACCCAAGATAAAGAAAAAGTAGTGAGAATGACTAGAGAGAAAAAACAGATAACATATAAAGGAAAACCCGTTAGGCTGACCTCAGATTTCTCAGAAGAGACTCTCCAAGCAAGGAGAGAATGGAGCCACATCTTCAAAAAACTCCAAGACAAAAAGAGATACTTTTTGAATACTCTATCCTGCAAAGCTGTCCTTCTTCTATGAAGGAAAATTTAGAATCTCCTCAGACAAACAAAGTTTCCAGAAATTTGCTACCACCAAACCCCCACTACAAGAAATCTTGCAAGAAGTCTCAGGTACAAAGCCCTCAGAAGAATAAATAGAATGAACATAACAAGAAACTAAGGGAACCTTAAAATGTCTACCAGAAAACCAACCCTAGAACCCCAAACATCAATAATCACTCTAAACGTTAATGGTCTCAACTCAGTATAAAGAGAGACAGAGTAGTGGACTGAATCAAAAGGCAGACCCAACTTTCTGCTGCCTCCAAGAAACACATCTAATCTCCAAAGACAAGCATAGACTGAAGGTAAAAGGATGGAAAAAAACCCTGGAAGCAAATGGCCCCCCAAAAAGGCAGGGGTAGCCATTCTCATAGCAGACAAAGCAGATTTCAAAATTTAAAAAAGTAACAAAGGATAAAGATGGTCACTACCTGATAGTTCAGGGTACAACCCACCAGAAAGACATAACATTATCAACATATATGCACCAAACCAGGGAGACGAAGATTCATAAGGCAGCTACTAGCAGAACTGAAAAAAAAATATTGATGAAAACATATATGTAGTAGGAGACATTAACACCCCACTCACACCAGAGGACAGATCAACAAAACAGAAACTAAACAAAGACACAAAAGCTTTAAAAGAAGACCTAGACTAAATGGAACTCATAGATATATACAGGACACTGTACCCAAGGAAAAGAATACACATTCTTTTCAAATGCTCATGGATCCTTCTCTAAAATTGACCACATACTAGGACACAAGACAAATTTGAATAATATACAAAAATTAAAATTATACCAACCTTTTTCTCAGATCATAAAAGCATCAAACTAGAAATTAACAATGAAGAGAAAGCAAGAAGAGTGGCCAATACTTGGAGACTAAACAATATGCTACTAAATGAAGAATGGGTAATTGAAGAAATTAAAGAAGAAATTAAAACCTACTTCGAAATGAATGAAAATAAAGACAACTTTTCAAAATCTCTGGGACTAAGCAAAAGCATCTCTAAGAAGAAGATTCATAGCAATACAGGCCCATATCAAAAACAAAGAAGCTATACAAAGAAAAAGCCTCATCTCCCAACTCGAAAAACTAGAAAAAGAACAACAGGAAAAGCCAAAACCCAGCAGAAGACAAGAAATAACAAAAATCAAAGAAGAAATAAATAACCTGGAAACCAAAAAGACTATCCAGAAGATCAACAAAACGAAGAGCTGGTTCTTTGAAAAAATAAATAAAATTGATAAACCTCTTGCAAAGCTCACAAAGAAAAGAAGAGAAAACACTCAAATAAGCAGAATCAAAAATGAAAAAGGAGAAATTACTACAGACACAAAAGAAATCCACAGGATAATCAGAGACTACTATGAACACCTATATGGAAACAAATACAACAACTTGGATGAGATGGACAGATTCTTGGAAAAATACAACCACCCAAAATTGAAAAAAGAAGAAATAGAAAACCTAAATAATCCAATCACAAGCTTTGAAATTGAAGCAGTCATAAAAACCCTCCCTAAAAACAAGACCCCAGGACCAGATGGATTACCAAATGAATTCTACATGACATTTAAAGAGGAAATAACACCTACTCTACTAAAACCTTCCCAAAAAATGAGAACGAAGGAAAGCTTCCAAACACATTCTACGAAGCAAACATTACACTCATACAGAATCCAAATAAGGACAGCACCAAGAAAGAAAACTATAGACCAATTTCCCTAATGAACACAGATACAAAAATTGTAAACAAAATCCTAGCAAATAGAATCCTACGATGCTTAAAAAGCATTATTCACCATGACCGAGTGGGATTTATCCCAGGGGCACAAGGATGGTTCAATATCCGGAAAACAATATAATCCACTACATCAACAAGAAGAAAAACAAAAACCACATGATCATATCAATAGATGCAGAGAAAGCATTTGACAAAATTCAGCACCCATTTATGATAAAAACCCAGGAAAAATTGGGGATCAAAGGAACATACCTCAACATAATAAAAGCCATCTATGACAAACCTACAGCAAACATCATCTTAAATGGAGAAAAACTAAAACCATTCCAATTAAGGTCTGGAACCAGGCAAGGATGTCCACTCTCTCCACTACTTTTTAATATTGTACTGGGAGCTCTAGCCAGGGCATAAGGCAAGAGAAAAACATAAAAGGAATACAAATAGGAAAAGAGGAACTGAAGCTACCGTTATATGCAGATGATATGATTCTTTATGCAGAGAACCCCAAAAAATCTATGGAAAAACTTCTTGAAACCATAAAACAGTAAGGTAGCCGGTTACAAAATCAACACACAGAAGTCAGTAGCCTTTCTATACGCAAAAAGCCAAGAAGAAGAAAAAGAAGAAATTTAAAAAGTCATCCCATTCACCATCACACCCAAAACAATACCTGGGAGTAAACCTGACAAAATGCGTGAAAGATCTATACAAAGAAAACTTTAAAATACTGCTAAAAGAGACAGAGGAAGGCATATGGAAATGGAAAGACACCCTCTGCTCATGGATTGGAAGAATTAACATCATCAAAATGACCATCCTTCCCAAAGCAATCTACAGATTCAATGCAATCCCTACAAAAATTCCAACAACATTCTTTAAAGAGATAGAAAAACAATTACATAAGTTCGTATGGAATAACAAAAGACTCGAATATCAAAAAGCCTCCTAGACAAAAAAGAGAGAATGGAGGCCTAACTATTCCAGACTTGAAGTTATACTACAAAGCCATAATAATTAAAACAGCATGGTGCTGGTACAACAACAGACAAGCAGACCAATGGAACAGAACTGAATGCCTGGAAATAAAACCACACATGTATAGTCAACCAATATTCAAACAAAGGAGGAAAAAATTTACATTGGAACAAAGATCGTCTCTTCAATAAATGGTGCTAGGATTATTGGACTAAAACCTCCAAAAAAAATGGACCAAGACAACATCCTCACACCATGTACAAAAACCAACTCAAAATGGATAAAAGACTTAAATGTCAGACCCAAAACCATAACATACATAGAAGAAAACCTGGGCAAAACCCTCCATGAATTACAATTCAGAAATCCCTTTCTAGAAACATCTACAGATAGCAAAAGAATGAAGGAAAACATAAACAGATGGGACTACATCAAACTAAAAAACTTTTGTCCAGCAAAAGAGTCAACAGAAAAAAACTAAGAGAAGCCCATCAGAATGGGGAAAAGAATTTTGCCCTCCACAAGAGTGATAAGGGTTTAATAAGGAAGATCCACAAAGAACTTACATAATTAAACAAAAACAAAACAAGAAACCCAATCAAAAAATGGGGAGTACTAAAAAGATACTTTTCCAAAGAGGAAATACAAATGGGCAACAGGCACATGAAAAATTGTTCAATGTCACTATCAATAAGGGAAATGCAAATCAAAACCACAATGAGATACCACTTTACACCAGTGAGAGTGGCTCACATTAAAAAAACA
>PVHY01009860.1:0-54388 GCA_004024945.1 Uropsilus gracilis
AAAAAAAAAAAAAAAAGAGAGAGAGAGACAAAGACAAGGAGGCATAAATGCATCTGTGGGAAGAAAAGGAGGTAAGACAGCTTAGATAGGGCCAGACTGGGAAGAACCTTGAACATGGACAGAGGAGTTGCTTTAGGACAGACAGACATCAGTTCTGGTTGGAAGGAACTGGATGTAATGTGAGCAACTGAAAACTGAATTACACTGGTGCTGGCTGGGTTCTGCCCTCAGCATGGGGAAGGAGATGTGGAGCGAGAGGAAACTGGGTGGAGGAATAAATACAGGGACTCAAGCAGAGCTCAAAGGCTTGGCGTCTAGCCTGAGAAAATGGAAGAAAAAGTGACTCTGCTCTCTGGAACAGATGCAGTTGGGAGAACCAGCTGGGGTGGGGGGCAGCGGGGAGGGAGCTAATGAGCTGGATTTGAGCACATGGAACTTGAAGGGATTTGGAAAGAGGAAACCTGCACTCGCTTATGTCTTTGCCAAATGTTAGCTGGGACTCTGCACCATCACCCTTCTGGGTTCCAGTCACTTGATCTTTAAAAATTGGGGGCACTGCATAGGCTAGAGTAGGCAAATGAGGAGCAGATGTGGTTTGTTTGTCTACACGGGATTTTACATTTCAATTAGCTACCAACACTCCAGCATTGGGAGATTTTACACAAAGTCCAGATTTCTATTCCCAGCAGTTGGCTGAAGTTGAGTGTCAGCTCCCCCCTGGAGGTTGGATGGGTCACATCAGTTTTCCCACAGCCTCTACCACTACTGCCCACCTGAGGGAGACCAGATATCATTTGCATGTTATCTTTTCTGCATGGCTTGATTTCCTAGTCCCTCTCTAGTATAGTTTACTTTCTAGTATGGCTTACTAGTCTGGTTTACTTTCATAGTCCCCTCCAGGCTGCTGAATCTAGACTTTTGGGTCAGATGCTCTCTAGATTCCCTTCTATTCAGGAAACCTATAATTTATCTCCATTGTTACTAAGAAATGCAAGTTCACTAAGAAGATGTACTGAAGTCCTGTCACCACCAGGGGCATAGATCTGGGAACTGTATGAGTATAGGCGATCATTCAGCCCACCAGCTGCATCATGGGTATGCATGCAGAGAAAGAAGGGCAGAAAGCATGGGCAAAAGATGCTCATGTGCTACTGAGGATGGTCAAGGTAAAGCACAGGAGGTGGGTGAAAGACAATAAAGGAATAAAGGTATAGTGCAGGGTGATGGGTATGAAAGAAGATTCTAGAAGGAACAATCCCACAGAGTGAAAACAATATTTAGGTAGTGCAGAAACAATGCAGTAACCAGGCACCAACTAATAGACTGGACGCCTACGTGTTCAGTCATTTTATCCTTCCAGCTCCTTTTGGGATGAGGGATGAAGTGCATACCCTAACTTTCCCCATTGCACAATGAGGCTCTGGAAGGACAAAGATCTTGCCACCATCATATAGAAGAAGGTGTTTCCATCAGTTTTGGGAAATCTAGAACTAGTACAACACGTTACTCAGTTTTAAGCAAGAGGTTCTCAAGGACAAAACACACTAACCCGGGTGGAAGGTGATAAAAGACCAGGGGTGTTTGCTATGGGTTGTTTCTGAATAATGACTGAATTGAAAAAAGACTATAGGATTATATGAAATGGCAGCTTTTATAGATAAAAAAGGGTCCAATATAATCAATTTCATAGTTCAACTTAATGTTTACAAACAAACACCACAATGGACAGCTTATACATGTCGGTCACTTTTCTGGGAATTTATTATTTTGCTGTCAGATAAGTTCTTAGAAATGGGGTCACTGAACCAGCATGCATATGCTTGTGAAATGGGGGTTATCAGAGCGCCCGTTATCCCCACCGATCATGTATGTGACTTCCCAAAGCCCCCACACTTGCCCAACCTACCGCAAAGCACCAAGAGCTCACCACTTAGTGAACCAGTTCACTCTTGTCAAGTAATACCCTTCCTCTTCCTGTGAAATTTTGCAACTTTTATTTCCATTGACCTTCCTTTAGAGTCTTCTTTCCTCTCACCTTTAGATACACAGCTGATCCCCCATCCTTCACTGCATAAGGATGAGGAGGTAGAAATCTGAACTGTGCTTTAACTATGTTAACCATAAAAAAGTTCCTGAAATGTTATCTTTAAAAAAAATTGGCCTGTAAATTTCAATCTCCTGTACTTTTCATGCACTGTCTACTGAGACTGGTATATGACTATAGAATGCTAGCAATAAAATAAAAATGTTAGCATGAGTTTACAAAGCATGGGTACAGTGTGACTCATTAAGCTAGTGAAGCCCAGAGTCACCTGGAGATGAGGTACTGGCTTGTCTATTTTACAGACAAGAGACGGGTTCAGAAAGGGTGGCCCCAGATGATATGGTGTTACAGTCAAACATTGCTTAGCAACATTTCAGTGGATGACAAATGGTAGATACGATGGTGGTACCAACAGGATGTACTGCAGAGCCCAAGGGTATAGTAGCTTGGATCATCCAGTTTTGTATTCTTGCTTTCTGTAATAGCTGCACAATGCAAAATCACCTAAAGATGCATTTCTGAGAAATGTGTCACTAAGCAACTTATCTGTTGCTGCATAGCAAGTTACCATGCATTTAATGTACTACTTCACCAGCTACTTAACAATAACACAACACTACCATAGCCAGAAGAGCACAAAACAATAATTAGTTGGTGCTTGCATTGACACATGGACCAGGGGCCCAGGCAAAGCTGACCTCATCAGCTCACCAGCTCTCACAGACTTCATCAAGGTGTGAGCCAAAGCTGGGGTGTGATGTGAAGATTGCGCTGGGGAAGGGCTGCTACCCAACTCACTCACCCGGTTGGCTGTTGGCCTGAAGGCTTCATTTCGGTGACTGAAGGCAGCTCCCAGTCCCTTGTGCTTGCTCCACTGTGGCTACCCGCAACATGGCTGCTAGCTTCACCAGAGCCATAGGGAGACTCTAGCAAAAACAGTGCTCTCCTTTCATGTTAGCCTCATCTAAGAAGTATCAACCTACCACCTTCTGTATTCCGTGGCTTAGAAACAAATCACCAAGCCACTCCACACTCAAAGGGTGCCAGTTACATGTGGGTATAAATACCTGGAAGTAAAGATCCATTATAGAGTCTGTCAGTCAGAGCAGTTCCAGAGCAAAACTAGGATTTGAAGCCAGTTCTTTCAAATTCAGAAGCTCTCCATTGTTAACTACTGTGATCTGTTGCCTTCCCAGAAAATTAATCTGATTGCAGCTCAACAAGATTAATCTGGTTTTTCTAATATGGACCCCAGTATCTTTCCAAAGGTAGACTCCTTTGAAATGTAACCTCCCAAGTGGGAAGCTGCAAGATCCTCCAGGGTGGGTGAGTGAACTAGTTTCATGGGTTTTATTTAGGGGTAACTGCAGAAAGGAAGACTAATCACTATAGACTTCCATTGCTAATTCCTGACCCCTAGTTAGTAGCGCAAACCTCCCCATTTGATTTTTTAGGACAGCCGGCCAATTTGCATAAAGATAAATACAAATTGGGCCGATGATTAGATTCATAGCAGATAAAGCTTCCCTGGGAGAAAGAATTTATATTATTTGTCCAATCTTTTCCCTCTTCCATTTAGAGCCTTGAATCTAACTAAATTCAGAATTGAAATGACTTGCCTTAATAAACATCTTTAGATTTAGACATACATCTGGGTGTAATTGGCTTTGGGGGAGGACTGGTTCATGAGGGTATGTTTGTGGGCAGAGACATATTTTCATTTATTGAAATGTTCCTAGCAACAGAAGTATTCTTTTCTCACCCCCAAATCCTTAAAGTAGAAATAGGCAAAACGATGATAAGAAATGCAGACAATTGTAGATGTATTTTCATTTCTTTACAATTGTGCTATGAGTATTTCATTGCGTTTGCCAACAGAAAATATAAATCTTTAAAAAATTTTTTTAATGATAAACATGGGCTAATGTAGATTTTTTTCCCCCCAAAGCTAACTTAGAACAGCAGGTAAATGCTATCATATTAGACTACTCCGGTATTTCAATTGCATATCCCTTGCATGATGATTTTTCTTTGGCTGCTTTCATATTATTCAACTCTGCATGCATTCAGGACTTAGCCAGCTCAGTTCCTTATGGGAAGTAACAACAACAATGATATCATTTATTTAAAAATGCTATCAATCACTTCTAGTGTTCGATAGAATGCTCTGCATTTTCCATGCATTATTTCATTTATAACCATCCTAAAAAGTAGCTATTTAACCCAGTTTTACAGATGAAGGAAAATGAGGCTTTAGACCGAGAGAATGTCAGTAACTTGCCCCAAGCACAGCTAATAATTGGTGCGCAGGAACTGAGATTGTGTTCTTTCACCTTGCAGCATTGGGACATTTGCGTGGTGAGGTAAATGAAAGACCAATGAGCTCAGTTAGAGTGACCTCACCTATGATTGCATGAGCAAATGCTATTCTCTCAACTCTCTCACCTTTCCTTGGCAATGAATGTGGTAAAATAAAGTCTGAGGCTGAAGGTCAACAACATGAATGGTGCATTGAAGAACTCTATTCCGATTTAGCCTGAAGTGGAATAAAGCCATGTGATCTTGGCCAAGCTCTACAAAGTTGCTAAGCCTCAATCTGCTCCTATGGAAAACAGGACTTAAGAGCCTACCTACTACTTAGGGTTGCTATGAGGATTCTTGAGGTCAAAGTGATTAGCTAACATTATTGTTATGGAGAATTACAGAGAATGAGTCCTGATCTGTCACTAACTAGGTCGGTGGTTAGAAGTAAGAACTCCCTGTAAAGGGTATGCTGACATCTCAACTGTCCTCAGATGTGGTCCTTCCCCCCTCCCTCCTTCATAAGTCTCACTTCATCTATTAGTGGGGCCTAATTTCTCTAAGTATTTTGCTTCGTTGAATCATCCACGGTGTTAACATCCAATATTTGCCTTTCACTCTGACTTGCTTTACTACATGTCATTCCCTCCAACTCATTTCATTTCTCTGTCTCTTTCTTTACAGCTGCATAGTATTCCTCTGTGTGGCTAGACCACTTTTTCCAGTCTGCTATCAGTGGGCACTACAGTGTTTTCCATGCCCAGCCATGGTAAATATTGCTGCAATGAACATTGGAGAGCTTACCTTATTATTATTATTTTTTTTTTAGCTGATAGTTTCATATTCTTTAGCAGATGCCCAAGATTGGGCTATAGGGTGTTTTCACTCTCAGTTTTTTAAGGGAAATCCTATTGTTTTCCAAAATGACTGCACCCGTTTGGGTGGGAAACCACCAACTGTGTAACAGGGTTCCCTTTTCTCTGCATCCTCTCCAGCACTTGTTGGGGGGGAGAAGGGGGAGTCGTGAAGGAATTTTTTGGTTTTTGTTTATTATTTTCTTATTTTCATACAACATCGGTCATATTTGTAGCTGTTGATCCCTTTATGTATGGCCCTCCTTCCCCTCTTCCCCTTATTCTAGTCCTCCAGTCCCTTTCTGAGCACTCCAGCTCCCCTCTCCCTGCAAATTGTTGTCCAGTCTTGGCCCACTGGGCTTTTCCTTTTCTGGTGGAAAGTCTTCTTTATACTTGGTTTCACTTTGCCTGGTGAGGCCCTGCACTCCTGGAACACGACAGATCACGCTGCTTAAATTTCCAGGGGTAACTTTGAGGGGGCTAGCCAGTTGGAGCATGTCAGGAAACCATGGAGGACTTTTTTGAAAGGTTGTGAGGCTGTGGTTCTCAAAGGTTACCAGACAGCAATTTGACGATGTCTGCATTCACTTGGTGGTCCTAACAGAGCGAAGTTGATATTCACCTCTAGTGGGTGGAGGTAAGCACCCTCTAATGCACAGGTCAGCTGCCCTTCCCCCCAACACAGAATTATCTGTCCTCAAAT
Source organism: Uropsilus gracilis (assembly GCA_004024945.1). Lineage (NCBI taxonomy): Eukaryota > Metazoa > Chordata > Mammalia > Eulipotyphla > Talpidae > Uropsilus > Uropsilus gracilis. The sequence continues at coordinate 5,903 of PVHY01009860.1, forward strand.
ATCAGTAGCCCCAAGGTTGGTTAATCCTGTTATATGGCCATTTCACAAAAGTTAAAGCCCAATAAATGATCGTTGTTATTATTACTTGTCCCTTTGAACACCCATCCCAATGGATGTTATTTCTAAGAATGCTTTCAGCTTTCAAAGTCTCTGATTCAGTGTAAGGTGAAACTTAGACACAACTTTATCTACGAGTCATGTAGGATATGAATGCTATTTCTGAGTCTTCTCATCAAGGCCACTTACAGACAATTATTGAGTTGGACAAAATGGAAATTCATTTTTTGGAGGTGATTTGAAGTTTTGTAGAAGTTTAACTTTGGAACAGCAGTTGAAATTCATCCATATAAAAACCAGTTTCTCCCCCTTTTATATTAAATAGAATCACTCTAGAGGGAAACCATTTGTACTTGTATTTTATTCTTATTTCCAAGAAAACTCAAGATCTTCTGAGACATGAAATGTTCATTTTTTGATTATTTTCCCCTGAAAAGTTGTGTATATAGGAATATTGTTTACTTAGAAAGAGTCAAAGTTGTCATATTAAGCTGTCTTTTCTATGGAGATAAGTCTTTTTTTCAGTTTCCATATTTCCTTTTTTATAGTAGTAACACATAATCATTGTGGGAAACTTGCAGAGTCTAAAGAAAATATTAAGGAGAAGGAGAAATCAGGTATAATCTCTTCACCCAAATATAACCAATTAAGTACTATTAATATTTCAGAATATTTCTTTATAGTGTTCTTTCTCTAAGAAGTTCTTTAGACAATTGAAATGATACTATATAAAGACATTTTATCTTACATTTCTTACTTAACATCACAGGATAAAAATTTCTTCATGCTATGAAAATACTTCTCAAACACTTCCAGGATAGCAAATTATTTCATTATATCAATGTATATTTTAAATTTTACACTCATTTCTAAAATATTTTATTATATAATAAGTCAGTTGTAAAAGATGAAAACTACAGAAGCATACAAAATTAAAATTAAAAATTGACTCCTCATATTCTCTTCTTTCAACAGTAACTCTTTTTAACAAGGCTATATGTCTCTTCTAATATGGTACTATGGTGACCAGGAACCCTGTTTGTATGTATTTCTCAGTTCTTCATCTTCCAGGCACAGAGTAGGATTATGCTTACTGACTAGTTTATGTTTCCCATAGATCATATGATGAGCTCTGGCTAGTTGTGACTAGTCAATTGGTTGTAACTATTTAACTGCAGAACATTTGTTCTGTCTACCATGACAAGTGACAATTGTACAGTTAGTAGCTGCTCCATGAGTCAAATTAGAGGGAAGGTGACATAGAACCCAGTTTTGAACAGTGAGAAATAACACGTATAATTTAATTTAGGAATGCTCATTACAGCAGCATGACTTAGCATATCCTTACTGTTAATGTTGTTTAATTGAGTGTTGATGTATATATGCACAAGTACATACATGCCTACACACTTGTAGACTCATGCACAAACAGACCAGTGAATACATCTATTGTATGAGTTTAACAGACATTTATAGGGCAAAGTTTGAATACATATTCTTTCCAAGTGTACAGGATACCCTATACTGGGTCACAAAACAAGTATCAACATATTTATGAAGATTGCAATCATACCATGTATCTTTTCTAGCCAAAGTTGTATCAAACTAAATCAACCACAAAGAAAACAAGAAAAACCTCTAAGATATGGAGACTGAACAATATGGTCCTGAATGACTAATGGATTAATGAGGAGATCAAAGAGGAAATTTAAAAAGTACTTCAAGACTAATGACAATGAGGATACAACTTGAACTTCCAAAGCTCATAGGACACAGCAAAAGCCAAAAAAAAAAAAAAAAAAAAAAAAAAAAAAAAAAAAAAAAAAAAAAAAAAAAAAAAAAAAAAAAAAAAAAAAAAAAAAAAAAAAAAAAAAAAAAAAAAAAGAGGGAAAGAAGATAGCAATACAAAGATCAAGAATAAGGGCTCAAGCCGGGCACGGTGGCTTGTGCTTGTAAGCTTCAGCCTATGAAGCAGCTGGGGCTAGGGATCGCGATTCGAGCCCCGCCTGGAGCCTGTAGCGAGACCTAGTTCCAAAAAAAATAGCTGGGCGTGGTGGTGCGCGCCTGTAATCCCAGCTACCTGGGAAGCTGAGGCTGGGGATTGCTTGAGTCTGTGGTACCCCGGGCAACGAGAGCCTGCGGTTCCACGGGCAAAAATAGCAAGACCTAGTCTAAAAAAAAAAAAAAAAAAAAAAAAGAAATAAGGGCTCAAATAACTCATCTTATCTCCCTTTTTCTTTTTCACTAAGAAATACATTTGCTACTCAGAAGTTATTCAGAAGTCTTGGTGCTTTTCTAGGTCGATACTCAGGAAACAACAAAGAAACCTACCCTCACTGGTACTAATTTATATGGATATTTTTCCATGTTTGTTTCCTTAACACACCCCACTACATGCTATGACTTGAAAAACTTAGTTTTTTTTTCTTTACTGTCTGCCTCCACCCTGAAATAAGCTCCCCCAAAGTATGAATTTGCATTCATCCAATTCCTGTTTCTCCAGTGCCCAGGATTGTACCTAGAACATTGGGGGATCGGCTCAATAAGTATTTATATCATAAATGAAGAAATGAATGAACAATGCAAGTCCACTCTGTTCTTTGTAGAAGCTCTATGATTTCCTATACAAAGTGCAACTTCAAGGACCAAAGCCCAGTCACCTTGAAAACTCCACTGCGCAGAAAAGGGTGGAGCCGACTTTCTATGCAGCAGGAAGGCTTTACAAATCAATTGATTTTTCTGACTCACTTAGTGTAGGTTTAAGCCACTGATGTGACGCCCAGTAATATATTCTCGATCACTCTAACAATGAGAGAATAGACGCTGAAACAATGAGTTAAACGCTTGACTGTACCATTTCCATTTGCCCCTTGCACTGACGGCCTCCCAGCACCAGCTCAGCTTCCAAGCACACTTAGTTCTTCTAGGACTGTTTCTATGAGTTCCCTTCCCACTCCCCTCCCAGCTCCTTTGAGAAAACTGCAAGCCTGCTTGTTGCTGACATCACCTCTTTTCCGCCTTTGTCGGAGGCCAATAGGCCTTCCGAATAAAGCTGCACCTTCTTCCCTGCCCGTGGTGCCACCCACCCCAGGGCAGCGATATTTAATAACACGGAGAGCACAGAGCCCTCCGAGATGAGTCATTGTTGACAGTGACCAGTCAAATTGAAATTTCCTTGAACAAAAAAGGCCTTGAAAACCAGAAATGAAAAACACACTCCTTTTGCTTAGAGTTCCAAGGGAAAGCCAACATTTCCAGGGGCAGCACTTATGTTTTCTTCTTCCCATAGGATGTCACAGGGCACCCCTAATCTGAGCCAAGTCCAGCATTCTTAGCGCTGCCTGCTGTAAACTTCAAGCATTTGCATGACATCTGCTCTCGCTGTCTTTGTCCTGTCTGCTTACCACCTGTATTATCGTTTACTTCCTAGTGTTCCTTATTGTAGCTCCCATTGTTACTTAAATTTATCTTTGCCTTAAAGAAAAAAAGCATTTCATTCTTTATGTTGTTGGCAAACCAATATCACTTGCCACAAATAGACATGAGGAAAATTAGAGGGGAAAACAGAATAATAGCAATAGCTGTTAGCTTCTGCTGATGGTTAAGGAATCTGAGGCTGGGGCTTGGGAAGTCCCTGATAAGGAGGGAGAATGGGAAAATGTTGATATTAAAGAAATGATGATGGCAGATGGAGGTGTGCTTTGTGAAGGCATGAAGTGAATTGAAAAGGAAAAATAGCAGACATTTGTATTGTGTCAAGATTGTGATAGTTACTATGCAAAACCATGCACAGGATGAAACTGCACTGAGCTAACACACACACACACACACACACACACACACACACACCTATATCTAAAAACTGCAGTTGGGTCTGTAGCCTAGTTAACAGTATTGCACTTTAGAATTTTCTATCTACAGTACAATATCATATGCAAATAATGGTAGCTTCACCATTTCTATTCCAACTTGCATCTCTTTTATTTCTTGTTGTCTGATTGCTTTAAAGAAAGTCCATTATACTAAATTAAACAGAAATGATGATGATGGGCATTCCTAATCTTGAAGAGACAGCTTTTAGTTTTTCATGATTAAGTATAAAGTTGATTGTAAGTTTATATTATGTTGCTTTTATTATGTTGAAGTAGTTTCTTCTCTTCCCATTTGGTTTAGAGTTTTTATCAGAAATGGGTGTTAAATATTATCAAATGCCATTTCTTGAGTTTTTGACTTAGAGTTGATGCTTGAATAGTTAAGACTTTGGGGAATGTTAGGGTGAATATATTTCACACAGAGTAAATACATAAATATTTGAGGAACAGAGGAAGCACTATTCCCCACCCCCCAAATTATGCTTACTCTTTCAGGAATAGGGCCTTTCCAGATGTAATCAAGTTAAAATGTATCATTAACACTGATGACAAAGAGCTTGCTGCACCTATTTGTTTTTTTGTACGTTATAGTTTTGGGTCTTTTTTTTTGAGACAAGGTCTTGATATTTTTGCCCGTGGAACTGCAGGCTCTTGTTGCCCGGGGTACCACAGACTCAAGCACCTAGCCTCAGCTTCCCAGGTAGCTGGGATTACAGGTGTGCGCCACCACGCCCAGCTATTTTTTTTGGAACTAGGTCTCGCTACAGGCCCCAGGCGGGACTCGAACTGCAATACCTAGCCCTGGCTGCTTCATAGGCTGAAGCTTACAGGCATGAGCCACCATGCCAGGCCCTAGTTTTGGGTCTTATATTCAAATCTTTAAATAATTTTGAATTAATTTTGTATATGGTATAAGAGAGTGACCAAGTTTCACTCTTTTGCATGCAATTTTCCAGTTGAATACTTTATTAGAGAAGACTAAGACTTGATTTAAGGTACCTGCCTCAAACCACAAGGTTTGAGACAACAAAGGGTATGCATAGATTTCAGGTGTATATTTTCTCATCTCAGCACCTGTGCACATCATACCATATCCACTACCAAATGTTATCACCTACCATCAACCAATCCAAATATATGTTTCTTAAAGCTTCCTTTTGTGAGAATTTGTTATGGCAGTCCTGGGAAAAGGATGCATTTGTCATCTAATCAATCTTTGCACTTCCAGTCTGTCACTATCTATCATGTTGCAATTTTAAGAACTCTTAAGTTTTTACAGAAAGAGGTTCATTCTACTTTGCCTTGTGTTTCCAATCTTCTTTGATCAGAAACTATCTTAGGAGGAGCTTCATCTTATTTCAAATTAAGGAAACTAAGAGCCAATGAGAATAGATGATTTGCTCTAAGTCACTGAATGACAGTCATGTCCTATCTGTGATTATAACTCAGCATTCCACACTACTATTCCATCTTAATAAAAACAGTAATAATCTTTGAGTTGTGGAATTGTAACGGTCAGGACCGCAGAGATTATCTAGCTCAAGCCCTTCCAAAAGAAACCGCGGCCCAGAGAAAAGTGATTTCCCCAAGGTACTAAGCAAACACCCATGTTTTTCCTAGTCTAAAATGTGCATCGCAATTAGCCAGCCATCTAGGCAAATTAATAGATGATGCTGCCCCTAGTGGCTAAATTCTGCACTGCAAACTCTCTGAGCTAAGTTTTTTTTTTTTTTTGTTAGATTTGTTTTCCTTCCTTTTAAAAAAGTTAGATATGAATTGCTATGCTACAAGAAGAGTTTGAGCAGTCAAAGATGAGAAAATAAACCAGCTCTTCCAGGGAATAAAATTAAGAAATCGATAGATTGATAAAACTCCCCGTCTCCTTGATAGCCTAACTTCAATCCATCCTTTTCCCTAGCATCCAGGGAGCTCTGTCTAAATCACATTCCGGTCATATCACTCTGCTTACGATCCTCAGCGGTGCTCCATAACTGCTGAGTCCAAACTCTTTAATGTGGTTCTTACCTTCCCAGTCTCATTTTTTGCTACTTCCCCAAACACTTCGTTCTAGGCAAAATGAACCCTTTCCACTTCCTAATACAAGTCATATTCCTACACTCATTATTCCCCTGCAGCTCCAACTTTTCCCCATCTTCCCCTGAGTATACTCCACTGGGTATTCCTCCACCTAGCTTCCTCTACTTAGTTTTCCCATTAAGACATACTTCTTAACAAAAACAATGAACTCCAGACAACCCAGTTTATTAGAGGTAAAGTCAGGTTAATCCCTTAATATATTGGATTTAAGTTTATGATGACTCTTACTTTGCTATGCAGCATTAATCACTGACAGCAAATATTTCTCTAAACAGATTTTGTGTCCTTTCTTTTTTCTGGTTTAGTACAATTTTATTGCATATCCCCAACGCGTCATTTTCTATTGGATTTTAATACACAGTATAACATCCTTAAATCTACCAAAAGTGATATGTTCCTTCCAACAAAAACTACTTGAAAATCACTTTGAATACATGTACCACAAAAAAAATTATGTTTTACCCCCAGAAAATGTAATATAGAATTAGGATATATTTTATGTACCTATAGGAGTGACATGCCAGTAAAAATGGTGGCAACTCTGGACAAGGGATTTTTAGGCATATATAGCTCTCAATGAGAAGCTCTTTTGATTTCTTTTTGTTAGGCCCCACGTTGGGTGCCATTTGTTAGGAGTCCTGTGTGGGAAAGAAGAAGAGTGAGATGGAAGAGATTAATAGCAATCTGAGGGGTCAACCCTCAGACCAGGGACTTGGGAACATGTCATGGGTTTTGGGACTTCATAACTTAATGAAGTCATGAAGACCTTTAAATACTTGGCAAGGAAACGGTCACAATGAGCTAATGAGGAAGGAGAAACCTGATTGCCAAGCATACATGACATATAGCAGGGGGACGGGGTGATAACAGGAGAATTTACCTGTGGGGGAACCATTATTACCCTACGGTCATATGTCTCCTTGGACATTCCAAAGAGGTTAGGAAGCTGTGTCACAGGTGAGAGGTGTGCCGGAAGTCATCTCTAGGGTGCCAGAGAGGATGAGAAAGATAAAGGTGTTCCTTTATCTAAGGCATCTCTTTCAACCTGCAGCCATATCCCACATCTTTTTAAATCATCCTGCCCTTAACCTCTTAGACAATGTTTATATGACTTTCAGCAAAATAGTCATTGGAGAACAGAGTACTGGTTCCCCAGACTTGGAGGATGAGAGGGACAGAGCAGATCTGAAAAATGGAAAGGCCGAAGTGTTTGTAGCCTTGGCTGCCTTGCTGTAGACAGAGCCAACCCAGATCAGTCCCTCGGGTACTTGGGGAACAGCTTCATAGGTGAGCATGGCTCTACTTTGCATCTTGCCCTTCTTTCAGAAATAGAACCATGATGCTATTAGGTTAAAGGGAAGAAAACCAACTCTTGCTGCTCTGGTCTTGTGTTATCTTCCCTCAGAGCAGAGGAAGATGGAAGGATACCAAAGTCTTTGTGCTAGGCAAGCACTTTAAATGCTTCATCTTTCTAAATCTGACCTGGACATGTGCAAGAGATGCCAGTTCCATTGATAAATGAGGAAACTGGAGCCCAAAGAGAGTCAGCCAATACTGGCAGGAGACTGTCGCTAGCACTAACTGTGTAGTTGTTCTGTGTCAGCCGCTGCAGGGTGTGTTAATATGCAATCTTTCATTTAATCTTCAACTTCTGTGTGGCATTATATATATATATATATATATATATATCATTCAGAGAGAGAGAGAGAGAGAGAGAGAAAGAGAGAGAACGCTAACTAGAAAACATTCAAGTTTTTGCAATCTTAGAGAAATGATGGGTAAGGCTCCCTGGAACAAATGGACAAATAGGAAACAGGATCAGGAATTCGGAGATCAAAACCCTATGTGGAAACTGAAGCCAAGTAAGGGGAAGTTATAGGTCACATGTCCACTGTATGAAGAGGAGGTGGGGCTTGAACTCTGTCTTGTGTCACTCCAAACTCTCACTGAATACACTGTCCTCTCCTTATTGTTTCTTTTATTTGAGAAGCAATGGATAGCAAGGATATCCTATGAAAGCAAACCTCATCCACGAAAATCTTGTTTATCTATTGGGCAATTGAACCACTGTTAACTGGTTCATAAAGGGCTGATGACCAGTGCTTTTTGTTATAATCTCTGGAAATGAAAAATCTTTAGAGAAATGATCCTCTCCCTGGCCCAAGATAATCAGAATTCTTCATGGAAAACCCAAGGACACAGCTGCAACCAGCTTGAGAACCCCAGAAAGGAGCGAAAAATTGCATCAAATCTGGAGAAACAGACATTCTGCTGGGCTTCTGTTTGAGAGTGACAAGAAGCAGATCTGCCAAAAAGACCACCCTGGTCCTGTGGCAGCAAGTGATCATGAATTTAGTGACCACACAAGTATATTTGTTTATAGTTCTGGAGTTCTCAAGGCTGACACTGGTCTCACTGGGTTGCCATCAGAATGTCATCAGGACTGTGTTCCTTTCTGGAGGTGGTGGGGGAGAATCTGTTTCCTTGAATTCCACTTTCTAGATGCTTCTTGCTTCCCTTGACCCATGGAGCCTTTCCGCCATCTTCCAAGGCAACAAAACTGCCTCTCGCACTGAGTTTTCCCCTCTGTTGCTCCTTGTCTGCCTCCTTCTCCCAAACTTAGGCACCCTTAGGATTACCCTTTCCCATAATCCTGGCTAATCTTCCTATTTTAAAGTCGACTGATTAGCAAACTTAATTCCACCTGAAACTTTATTTCCCCTTGGCCATGTGTCATAATATATTCACAGGTTCTGAGAACTAGGTCATGGATTTTGTGGGGTAGGTGAGCGAGTCAGACTTTTTCCTCCATCAGCCTGCATGTCCAGCACCTGGGATATTGTGTCTTCCCGATGAGTGTGCGGCCCCGTGGGTGTGCGCATGTGTGAATATGCACACCTGGGCCTAGGAGAGGGGAGATCAAGGGACACCAAGAGCACTGAACATGAACAGGGCATGAGAGGATGCCAGAAAGAGAGTCCATAGAGGGCACTGGCCCCGGCCCTGGCCCTGCCTGGTGTGTCTGTGTAACTGCTAAACCAATAAAGAACCAATAAAGAACTTATAGCAGATGGCTATAAGACAACAGGCTGGTTGCCCCTACAGTTGACAACAAGGACCAGTCACAGTATAGACACCTTTCCGGAAGACAACCATTTTCTGCTGCCCCAAAGAAGGCATACATCTGAGTTCACCAACCAACAATTAGGAGGGCTGGACTTCCAAACAGGAGCTGAAGCAGTGACCAGTGAGGTCAGCAGCTGGGCAGGCTGATGAATGGACACAACGAGAGATATTAACTAAAGAGCAGGAAATGGTGTCAGGTCCGAGAGAAATCAAGACAGCACCCAGGAGAGAGGGGGAGAGAGAAACACGTCTGTTATGTCACACTGGGCATGGGCATCTTGGGAGTGCGCCCGTAGGACCTCCAAAAGTCAGGGGAGAGAAGGTTTTACATGTTCCTGAGAAGGTGAAATTGGTTGCTATGCAGAAAGCAAGTAGCCGGTGGCCGTGATATGCAAGGCAGATGAGGTAGGTTGTGGGCAGCTCCAGTTGACACTACGCCTGTCGGGGCTGGGCAAGTTCCTCATGTTAGGCTGTTGCTCAACACAGACACGTTCGAAACAGGAAAATAAAGGTATAGGAACATTTTAAGAGCGCTCAGATCTGAGGGCTATTAAGTCAAGGGACTTAGCGCCCCGACTGCTTGTAGCACATTCATTTTATACTTTTTGTGAAGCTCATATCTTACCTCAATGTATACTTTTTTTTTTTTTGAGACTAGGTCTCACTATGTTGCCCCGGGCGGGTCTCGAACCGGTGGACTCAAGCAATTCCTAGTCTCCGCCTCCCTTCCTAGGCTGTGATTAGAGGCACGTAGATACATTTGATACTTAGATACTTTATCTAGAGCCAAGCTGGGCACAGAAGCAACATCCTGACCGATTTACATACTCAGGTTTTACTTGCGCTGGGCTCTCTGCTTTGACCAGTTCTGCCTGCTCTCCCTCTCGCGGCAGCTTCCTGCCTGTTCCCAAGGTCGTGATGTTTTACCCTCTTACATGCTCTCATGGCCAATTAGTGCAACACTGTCTAGGCTCTTGCTGCTTAACACTCATTCCGGGCTGCCTCTGATTTTAGTAACTTTTCATGTCATTCCCGTTTCTCCATGTCACAGTCTCTGGTAATTCATGCTCTCCTGGCGTCTCGGATCGGTCTCCTGTCCCCCGCTGAACGCACGATGACCGGGACCCATAGGTGAAGGTGGATTCGTACAGGCTTGTGGGCTGTCGTGAAGCTCTTGTCTGTGAATGCCTGCCTGCCTTTTGGCTTCTTGTTGCTGTACGTCCTTTTCTTAGGCAAAGTAGAATTCATAAAAGGAAGTAGGATTCATATGAAGGATGAGGTGAGGGCACCAGTGCTGTGAAATTTTATTCCGTTGGTTGGGACTGTTTATTTTTATTTTTTATTTTTATTTATCTTTTTGAGACTAGGTCTCACTATTTTTGCCCAGGGAACCGCAGGCTCACATTGCCCGGGGCACCACAGACTCAAGCAATCCCCAGCCTCAGCCTCCCAGATAGCTGGGATTAGAGGCGCGTACCACCACGCCCAGCTATTTTTGGGGACTAGGTCTCGCTGTGTTGCCCTGAGCGGGACTTGAACCGTGATCCCTAGCCCCAGCCGCTTCATAGGCTGAAGCTTACAGGCACGCGCCACCGTGCCCAGCTGTTTGGGACTGTTTAGGACTAAAAGACATCTCGGGAATAAATGACAATAATACTTTTGCTCAATTTAAGGCTTTGAAGTGTCCTCACCTCTGTTAAGATGGAACATGATCAGATAAAAACACTTTATTTAAATTCTGGGCTGTTGTGGAGCTCCCTTTCCCCTCTCCTCCCCTCTCTTCCTCCTTCCCCCCACCTCCTACCTCCTCCTTCCCCTCCCCTCCCCTCCCCCATTTCACTTTATTTCTAACTGGCAACTACAACCTATAGTTTGGTGTGTATAGGCTTCTAGATCTGTGTTCTATGCATTTGTAGATAGAAACATACAAAAAAGAAGGGTTTACTTGATTTTTTTCTTTTTTTTGATTATGCACCAATGCTCTTTAGAAAAACATGGTAGGTCAGGACACATAGCTTCACTTTGCTCTTTGAAATAGACTCTGGTAAGATGCTCTGAGTGTTTTGAAAAAAGTCACAGATTCAGATGTTTTCATCTTGGCGACTAAATGAAAAATGTAAAGAACAGGGCTTAACCGACCTGACTCACCCTGTGAATGGCTCGTCGGGAACGGATGCGTTTTTCAGTCAGCCTCATGCGTGGCCTTGGTAGGATCTGACAAGGCCAGGAGGTAAGGGGTTCAAGGAGAGCCGACTCAGCTGAGATTACTATCATTGGCCAGAGGTGGTACCTCTCAGTGTCCCTAACCTTGGAGAAAGTCACGTGACTGACTCTGCCAAAGGTATGCGGGCAGAAGGACTATACCTCACCCCCAGCTCCAGCATTCATTTGCGTGAACCCCCCCTCTCTGCTCTTGCCCTAACAGCCACAGAAGTACATGCTAAGTGGAGCCTCAGGCATCCTGTCCACCCCTGGGTGACTGATGTCAGTGGAATTCTTAGTACCCACACTAGATATTGTATGCGTGAAAAATAAACCTTCTTCTGTGCCGATGCTGAGATTCTGGAATTTTTAAAACAATTTTTTTTGAGACTAGGTCTTGCTATTTTGGCCTGTGCAACCACAGGCTCACGTTGTCCGGGGTACCACAGACTCAAGCAATCCCCAGCCTCAGCTTCCCAGGTAGCTGGGATTACAGGTACACGCCACCTCGCCCAGCTATAGTTTTTTGGAATTAGGTCTCACTTTGTGCCCCTGGTGGGACTCGAACTTCGATCCCTGGCCCCAACCTCGGCTTCCTAGGCTGTTGCAGCTTCCTAGGCTGCTGCTTACAAGGCATGCGCCACCATGCCCGGCCCCTAAAACAATTTTTATCGAATCGAACTTGTTTTTTCCTGGCTGATTATGGAGTATCCTCATTTTCTGTTGCTGTGTACAAATGACTATACACTTAGTTGCTTAAAACAATATTCTTCTTTTGGTCATAGTTCTATCCATCAGAAGGCAGGATTCTCTGCTAGGGATGCTGCAAGGTTAAATGAAGGACTGTGTACTACTCTGGAGGGAGAACTGGGGAAAGCCCTGTTGACAAGCGCCCTTGGGTTGAAGGCAGTTACTGTCCTCATGGCCTCAGAGTGTGGGTCCCATTGGCTTGGTGGCAGATAACCGGGCACCACTCTCAGCTCAGAGACTCACCTCAGTGCTTGCCATATGGGTGCCTCTGTCTCAGCATCCAAGAGTCTCACGCAAATTGAGTCCTTCTCCGGCTCTGATTCTTGCTGGTTTCCCTTTCTATGCCCAGAGAAAACACCCCACTTTGTCAAGACTCGTGAGATGGGATTGATACTTCTGAGCCAATCTTACCTTCCCGCCAACAGTGTCACATTGCATAATAAAGTGACATTATCAATATCCAAAAATCTCTAGAAAAGCCAACATCTCTTCAGTTCTGGGGATTATATTAAGCAATTTACATCAAATAAATAAACAATCTTGGGGTTCCCATTGGGATTCGATGGAACACACGGAGAGGAAGTAAGAAGGAGAACAAGTGAATGAGAAAGATTGTTGTTTTATTTTTGCCTGGGGAGGAATCTATATACCTATCTTTTGTTTAATGATGTTAATTTATTCCTGAAAACTCTACTGCTAACTAAAAAGCCATTACATGGAAAAAAATTTTCCATTAATTTTAATGAGAAAATTATGATGTATTCCATCTCTATTCAAAATATCCTTGCAATTTTCAAAAGGAGAAAAATATATCAATTGAACAATGAACACAAGTTTATATACATAACACACAAAAATGGAATATAGATTATTATGGTTTCTGCATATGCAAAGGAGGTTTATTGGACTGACAAAGGAGGAAGGAAAGACTTAATCATAGAAGAGGCATGTAAAAAAATCAGGTTTGGAATGGTGATTTTTTTTCTTTCTGCATCAATTTCTTAAGTAATTTCTGAGCTATTTGGAGTCTGGTGGTTGGTTGTCTTGCAATCAGACTGCAAGGAAAAATCATGATGAAGTTCAGGTAAACACTGCTAGAATAAAACAAGTCTAAATAGGAGAATGCTCATGGAAATATTACCTGCACAAGGCACATGGAAACCTACAGAGATGCTGTGTTGTGCTCCCTGTTTTTAAACATGCTTCTCTTGCCGGGCACGGTGGCTCGTGCCTGTAAGCTTCAGCCTATGAAGCAGCAGGGATTAGGGATGGCTGTTCGAGTCCCGCCTGGGGCCCCTAGCGAGACCTAGTTCCAAAAATAATAGCTGGGTGTGGTGGCGCACGCCTGTCATCCCAGCTACCTGGGAAGCTGAGGCTGGGGATTGCTTGAGTCTGTGGTACCCCGGGCAACGAGAGCCTGCGGTTCCACGGGCAAAAATAGCGAGGCCTAGTCTCAAAAAAAAAAAAAAATTCTTTTCTTGTCTATTAAAAAATGTTTAATTACATGGACACATATTTTACATCATTATATTTCCCAGGGTTCTCCCACCACCTTGCCCCCCAGGGAACATCATCTTAATCTCTTGTGCCCCTCCCTTCCCTGATTTACCTCCTCCCCCTCTCTTGCTCTATGCTTCTGCTGACAGTTTTAAATTTTACTTGTTCTTTTGTTTGTGTTGTTTTCCCTCCATCCCGCTTGCAGGTGAGATCATCTCGTATTTCTCTTGCTCTCTCTTTCTTGACACAGATACATAAGGGAATCTTTTGGGTTCATCAGAACATAGCTTGCAATTCAAGTTTGTTCCTCTAGATATTTTCGTACTTGAAACTGTTGTGTTGGGTAAACTGGAGAAAGTGTCTTTTGCCTGGAACCACGGTGTCAAGCTATCACTTTTTATAGCATATTTGTTTAATGTGTTTGGCAGAAAAACAGTCGTATAAAAAAAAAGGAATGGTTGTCCAGAAAGTAGCATAACTTTTTCAGAACCATTATGGCAAAAATGGACCGACTAGTAATTCTGTGGTTTAACATCTAGGTGTAACCCTGAGGTACAGAGCTCTCTCTGACATACAGAACCCCATATTTGATTTCTATTTGTTAGCTGTCATTGAAAGACCACTTTTATTGGCATAATTAAATTGAAGATGAACAAATCACTTATCTTAAAGGGAAAGAAAGATTGAGATTAAATTAAGTTAAAACGAGCCATTTGGAGGTCTCTCTAGTTAGAGATGACTGGGTGAACCTTACTTGAAAAATGAATGGAGAGCTTTAGTAGATGCATTTTGGCTTTTATCAATATTTTAATTTAATTTATAAAAAGGAAATTTCAAAGTTAAATGTTCATTTTAGATTTCAAGGTGCTATTTCCTCTAGCACAAAAACATGATAATGAAAATGTAATTTAAAAAGATCAGCACAAAAGCAATCATAATGAAATTCTATATCTTCTTTTAAAACATTTTAGTGGGACCTGTCCATTTACATTGTAGTATAATATCTCCATTTTCTGAATGTCATCGAGGGTACTTTCTTGAGGATTTTGAATGAGGTAGGAAGGTAGTAAGCTTCAGCTTTTCTTTTGTTACTTTTCCAAGTTAGTCTTTCTTTAAAAATTTCTGGGTATAAGTTTATCTTCACCTAAAATGGACAAAAGAATATTTTTAGTGGAGTCCCTTGACAGTTCAAGGGAGAAAAGACAGTTTTAAGTAAACACTACATAAAATGTAACACTTTAAAAATAATGTTTATAAAAAAACATTTTCTGAGTGTCCTCAATACATTTATAATCCCAAACTATTTGCTTTGCTTCAGTTGTGACGTCTTTTAATAGGCTTATTTAGAACCAGCCCACATGCCATCCTTTCTCTTACAGAGTGCTTTCTCCTGACCTCTCTTCCCACATTCCACCTCAAGTTATTACTTTGAATTTGAATATTGAGCAACGTGAAGGGGAAGTCAATATTTGATTTTGGTAAGCATCAATTCTCAGTGTTTACCCGAAACAGAGGTCAACGTTATTGTTTTCAAGAAGAATTTCATTATGGACTCTGCTTACACAAGGGCTTTGATCCATGCTGCCTAATTCCCCACAACTTTTTAATGGTGAAATTGTTATTGATAAAAGTTTTAGGACTTCTCCTAAAATGATGAATCATCACAGCAGGCATCATGTTATGAGTATAGTAGAATTAAGTCCAGCAGATTATATCTTCATGACATTAACTTAAAACGATAGAAATGCATCATTGTCACATAAAGTGTAGTGACAGATAACCTGGAACTGTGTGGCAGATCCACACGTCTCAGGGATGCATGTTTTTTCTATATTCAATATGCAACTTTTATCTCATTGTCCAAAATGGCTGCTAGTGTGCCAGCCAGCAGAACAGGGAAGAAGAGACAAAAGGCATATATAAGTATTTCTTCAGAAGCCTTCCTACAAACCATTATTGATTACTTCCTTTTAAATCTGGTATCTTGTTAGATGGTCCTAAATGACAGGGAAGATTGGAGTGTGTAATCTTTATTTGAGAGGTGATTAGGTAAAAGAAAAAATGGGATTTTATTACCTTGACAAAAGGAAAGAAGGGATATTGGTCTCTGCCACCATAGAAAGAGCCTGATATCTGAATCCCTAAAGTCAGACACGTCTAGCTTCACAATCAGCATTACTAATTGTATCATTTCTGAAGGTAAATTTCACAAGGTCACTAATTGTGTAAGAGACAATTAAGCCTTTGCAACAACGGTGATATCACCTAACTCTTAAGATTATTCTTGTCTACCTTCCTAGCCTCTGGGAAGTATATTTACAAATGAACTTAATTCTTTTACATCTCTGAATCCTGATTGCATACCTTCAAAAAGGTTTAGAGTTATACTGATACCGCAGGTTTTGAAATAGTGTTATTTTATTATAATATCAATGAGAAAAAAATCTTGGCCAGTGTTGAACAGAGTGATATCATTGGAGGAACTACTTCCATTGTAAGTCAATTTTGACATAAAATCATAGTTTCCAAGAAATTACCCTCGCTGTTAAGGGAGGACTTACTGTACTTCTAACACATTCAAACATCTTCACAATAACTCTTTCAAAGCTCCCTTCAAACCCACAGAAATTTTATTACATTTGAGTCCAATGCTTAATTAACACAGTGTTTACATAGAAAATGTGAACAGAAAGAATAAATACATCATATGACTGTATAATAGATATTGGCTAGATTAAAGAAAACTACTTATATTTTTATTCTTTATTGAAACAAAAATTCTGAGCAAAATTACGCAGATTCTTTGTTGCCCTTATGATTTCACTCCTATTATGAAGAGAAAGACATTGGAAGATTAATCTTTTCCTACAAAGTTGTTTAAAGATTTTTCCAGGGAAACAGAACCAATAGAAAATATATAGAGCGACAGATAGAGATAGATGAATAAATATAGATATCTCTCCATATGTAAATATATACATTTATGTTTATATCTGTAGCTCTCGAGAGAAAGATTTATTATAAAGAATTAGTTTGTGTGATTATGAAGTCTGAGAAATCTCTTGATCTTTGATCATCCAGTTGGAGATCCAGGAAAGCCAGCAGTGTGGTTAGAAGAAGTCATTTGTGTGGAATCACATCGAGTCCATTTTGAGTCTGTAGACTGGACATGTAGGACTGCTGAGGGCAAAAGAACAATATTCCAGCTCTGTCAGTTAGTCAGAGGATAATTGGCCCTACCCTCTGTCTTTCTGTTCTATTCTGGTCTTCAGCTGATCAGATGATAGCCACATATATTGGAGAGCCCTCCACTTCTAACACAGGTGCTTACATCCTTTGGAAACACCCTTACAGACAGACATGCTCAAATCTAATGTCTAATCCAGTGTTGGAGTACTGTATCCTAGTTGACATGACTAGGATACTAATCATCACAAAACAAGAAAATAAGTTTTACCAAACTTCATCAAATTTGGGGTACAGAAACATTTAAAATAAATTGGTAAGCCTATCATTGTCATCTTCCTTTAGTTTCATCCCCCAAAGATCATTGCTGCTTATGGGATTTTTCCTTCCTAACATTTTTTTTTTACTATGCAAGTTCAAATTTGTAAATATAGGGGTTATACCAAATACACAATTCTGCAACTTATTTCCCCCCCGATAACAACACACTTTACATTGGTTCATATCGTTTATAAAAGCTGACATCATTCTTTTTAACTGCTACACTGCTACTCCTGCTACTCCATTATATGGATGTACCATACATTTCTTCACTGCTACTCCATTATATGGATGTACCATACATTTCTTAAGAAATGTCCAGATGTGGATGGTTCATTAATGCATAGTATCTCTCCATGAAAAACAATGCTGCCAGGAATATCCTTGTGCCAATACTTCTGTTTCCATCTGTTGGGGGAATTCTTAGGAATGAGATCACTTGGCCTGAGGAGGTACTCAACTGACAAAAACATTGAGCGACAATATTTTTCCCTCCTTCTGGAAATGCCTGAAGGAGGCATCCAGTCATCTATGTTTGCCGTTACCTGATTGGTATCTGGACTGAAAAGAAATTTCTCATTAGGCAAAGATAGATTTTTTTCCACATCCCAATGCCACAACTTCTTTCTCTCTTCCAGAAGTCCAAAGGTCTTGTTTATCCACATAAGGACCATTATCATGTATGCAAGAGAGGTAGGTACTGCTGAAGTACTCTTAGAATTTTGTTTTTGAGACTAGGTCTTGCTGTGTTGCCCAGGGTAGTCCTGATCCTGTGGACTCAAGTGATGCCTAGCCTCAGCCTCCCAGGTAGCTGGGATTACAGGTGCCTGCCACTGCACTCAGCTGCTTTTTTGAGACCAGGTCTTGCTATGTTGTCCAGGGTAGTCTTGAACCTGTGAACTCAAGCGATCTCTGGCCTCTGGCCTCCCAGTGCTTGGATTACAGGCACCACCACCATGCCTGCCTTACTCCTAGTGTTTTTGAAAGCAGAGATGAAGCCTCAAGTAGGCATGTTTTCCTAGAGCAGGGGATGGCGTGGTAGCTCTGAAGCAAATCCAGCTGCTTTCTCTCATTGTACACCCATGAGCTCAGAGTAGTTTTCCACATTTCTAAATAATAGAGAAAAAGAACAAATAGTATTTGTGATAAGTAAGAATTATATGAAATTTGATTTTCCATCCATACGCGAAGTTTTATTCGAACACAATGACACCAACTTGTTTACACATCGTCTCGGGCTGTTTTCACACCACCAGGGCAGAGATGATTAGTAGCAACAAAAACTGCAGGGCCCACAGAGCTGAAAATATTTACTATCTGGCCTTTTACAGAGAATGTTTTCCAACTGTTTCCTGAGGTCTGCAGTGTTATTTTTTTTCTTTTGTGCTGGTCTCATATTTTTCTCCTGCGAGTTTTTCTCTATAATTCTCTATGGTGTTCCTTTTTTTCTCAACATTTCTCTAAAGATAATACTGCAAATTAGCGAGGCCCATTTAAAGAGTGAATTGCATTTTCCTACTTGCCAAGTTTCTGAGGGTAAAATATATTTTAGGGAAAATCAAGAAGAATGGTTCTGACTTTGGTCTAAAATTAATTTTGGTCACAATATTAACATCCAGCTAATGAAATTCAGAACAAAAGGAATTTTTATTCTTAATGAAGAAAAAACATAGTTCTTCATCTTTCTGATCTTGCCTTTCCCTAGAGAGACTGATTTCATTTCGGGGGAGAAATCAGAGGAACTGCTAACCCTTCCCATTTGGGGCTCATAAAGCAAAGTATCATTAACTCTTGCTGAACTGGAATTGGCTGGAGGCTGAGCAGCTGCTGAAGCATTATTTCTCAGGGAAAGTTATGGTCTTTTTCAGATGAATTCTCTGCCTGATGATGGTTTATAAGATGAGGGAGTGAGATGATGAGAGAGAGGCATTCAGCATCAATTACAGAATTTCTGTGTGAAGGAATTCTGGAGACCAGGTCCAGGTGGCGGCCATATTGAGTGGGCTCTATGAAGCATGGCTGAGGGTTGTCTAGTGAGGTCAGAGCATGGGAATCAAAGGTTCCTTGAGAGTAAGACTATCAAGTCAGTGTTTTCAGACGAACAGCACCAGTACCACCTGGGACTCATACCTGTGCACATTATCTAACCCCATTCTAGACCTACTGAGTTAGAATCCTTGAAGTGAGGTCAGGCAATCTGTGAAAGAACAAGCCAGCAGTCATGCTTAGTTAGGAGCCCTATTGGCGTGATGGCAGCCACACTCAAAGCAACTAGCAGAAAGCTTCTCTGGCAGGACTGTGAGGACTGAAGTCTTCTGTTGGCTGGTTGTCTCTGTTAATGGTGGCCTCTACTGATCTAGTGTCTCCGGCACTCTAGCACATGAAAAGGCAACTACTGCCACTTATTGAGTGCTTAATGTGTACCGAATATTGTTCAGCCTTCTTTGTCCTACTATCTCACGTAATTGAGAGTTCTACCTAATGTTATAACTGCCAGAATACAGACAAGAAGATGGAAATACAGGGAAGTTTTATCCTTGGTGAAAGGTCAAAAAGGGAACCAAGAGAAGATACAGAATGTGAGCCAGTCAGGTTCACCTGTAAATGCTGTTCGTTTGGTTGGTATTCCAAGGTGCACTAATTAATTTACCGCATCATTTATACCCTCTACAGTACTCAGAAAGTGAAACCCATGAAGCAGATTTTATAGATGAAGAGTCAGAGGCTGAGAGGGGAACTAACTTTGCTGAATGACTAGCCCAGTGAAGGCTCAGCTGCCTGCAGAATGGGGCCTGTCTTCCTCCACTGGGGTGGGGGTGGGGGTCACCTTGCCTGGGGCAGCCTGATCCATTCTTTAGGGAATACAAGGACGCAGACTTTATCATCCCCCCACCCTCCTCTCCCCAGAAATGAGCACTACCATAAAGAACATTCCCCAGGAACTTCCTTGAAGCTTGCTGTAAAATGCAGTGAAGGCAAGACCTGACTCAATTATGACTCATTTGAACAGAGTTTTCATTAGTAAATAAATTGGGTGGGGGAAAGACATCAATTAGAATAGGTGCTTAAAGCATCAGAAATATGCAGAAATCCAGTGCCTGGAGGAAATCAGCATGTTCCATTAACACTAATTAAGAAATACAAAATCTCTTTTCCAGGCTAAATGGGGCTTTACATCCTGGAACAGAGAGGGGGTATAGGAAGTCAGCCTGCTTTTGGGTTTGAGAAATCTGGTCACTTTATGGTGTAAGACTCAGACCCTGTTCACCTGTGTAAGCTGGGGAACATGACTCAGTCTTCAAAGCCATCACTTTAGCTTCTCTAACATGAAGATAATGATTCCAGTCATGTTGGACTATTGGTAAGAATTGCACATCTGATATAGAGGGAGCACTGATATTTGCAGATAGCTACAGTTTTTCTTGTCCCTGAACCAACCATTTTTCAGATATGGTGTGTGGCGTAAATTGCCTCCTACTGTTCAGCCTCTTCCTAAGGATGTCTGTCTATACTGTTAACTAGAACACTGAACTTCCCATTTACAGACAGACTCCCTTGCAGCTAGATTTCTGGCTTAAAATGCACCAATGCACCAGTTACATGGACTTGAAATTTGGAAAGTCATTAAATGGGGAAAAGGGGCATTGAATTTGCTTATAGTGCTCACAGCAGATGGGTCATGGCTTTGGAAACAGCAGGAGGGATAGCAGCTTACTAATAACTGAGGTATTGCTAAAGGCTGTGATCCTGAAGCCAGACATTGGGAACGTTGTGAGGTGATGGTCCATCTCTCTCCTCTGAAGGGCTAGTTTGAGCTGTGCTCTGGACACCATGCTTGGACAAACTAGAGTCTGTTCTTCTAATCCTCCTCCTACTCCTGCCTATATTTTTGTCAGAGATCAATTTTTCATATTAAGATCTCTCTATATATCATATAATATATATGTTTTTATAGGTACATATTAAATATATGTATATATTATGTTATATATTATATATAAATACATATGTTTATATATTATATGTATATTTATTATATATATTAAGCTCTTTGTTTAAGGTGATAGAAGAGATTTTGCAGCTAAACTGCATATGATGCATGGGGTTTAGTAAAGCATACCACATGTACTAATCAAAGTTAAGTATTTGGTGTTTGATGTTCCTAGTACTTTCCCCCAAAACTCCACAGATATTTTTTACACCCTCTGGCCTCTCTATTTTTCTTCTATGAAACTGTTTCTTCATCTGTCAAGTGGTCTAATAATATTTACTTTGTAAGGGGTTGCTGTGAGGATTGAAAGATCACAGATGGTAGCTATTAATAATAAGAATTGACTTCAGTGTATCAGTCAGTCAGTCTGTGATAACTGACATTTATGCAATAAACACTCCCCAAGTCTCCATAGCTCAAGACAGAAAAGGTTTACTCTTCATTTATTTCTTAGATATATCTATATATCTAAAATTAGTTATTCCAAGTCCAGGCTAGGGGAATGCGAGCTCAGACGTTCAATGAGGAAAGCAGAAGACTGCTTTGGAGTCTCTTCAAGTGACAACAGAATACTCTGACCTGGAGTATAGCTATACTCGAAATTTTCTGAAACTAGTCACAGGACCCTACCCCAGTACAGGGGAATCAGGAAATGCAGCACTTCCATGTGGTTAAGTTCAAGATATTCGGTAACTACACACAATGTGGAAGTGATGGCAGTAAGTCAGACGGTCTGTGGCCCATTCAGCATTTCCACACTTTAATGCTGGCTCTATCTCCCAGTAGGAACTGAAACTGATTCATGCTAGCAAGGCTGTGACTGTGTTAGCCCAATAACAATTGGCTGACTGGGAAGAAATTAATGGGTATCTTCAGGTTGTTGAAGTCTAGAAGGAAGAGTGAGGAACAACCTCCCTCCCAGCTAGTACATGGTGCTCCTATCCAACTCTATGGTAAAAGATGGCACCTTCTGTACTCTACCCCCTGACTTCCTGAGTGTAGGGCTGCTGAGAATAGGGGACAAGTGGAAAGGCCACATGGACTTGAAAAAGACTGAGTGATCCCTGACTTTTTGGGCCTGGCTTCTGATTGCATCTTGGTCTCTGCTCAATACACGCTGGTCACCAGTAAGAGAGATGGCATCTGAGTCACGCTGGCCACTAAAATTTATCCTCTCTGAGTGCTCCCTTTTCTCATCCAAATGAAAAGATATCTGTTTCCTTATTTCTTTGTCTTGCTTTTGGGTTTATCCTATATTCATAAGCGTCGGTAAACACTTTCAAGCCAGGTCGTCCCTGTTTCTGCCTGAGTTTGTTGGGTAATGGCCGGAAGTCTGCAAGTAGGATGCCTCCATCACCTTGGATTCTCTAATCTCTCTCCACCCCGTTCTCACAGTATCTGAGTGATCTATGTAGACATGAATCCCATCATCCCACCTCCCCACTGAAGGTCCTTTCATGGTACCAGAAATAAAACCCTATCTCTTACCATAATCCTTCATGGCTGTACTAGCTATCCATTGCTGCAGAACAAGTAATCCCTCACGCAGGGGCTTAATTTAGTACAAGCCTGTATCTTTTCATGAAGTTTCTGTGGGCCAGGAAGTAGGAGATGGCTTAGCTGTGTCTTCTTGGTTCACAGTCTCTCATATTGGCTGGGGCTAACTGGCTGGAGGTTTCATTGGGCTGTTGGTGTTGGTCAAAGGCAGGGACGTCAAGTTTCTTCCATGAAGAAGACCCCATAGACAGCTGAGCTGCACTCATAATGTGGCTTGACTTTCCTCACAGCAACTGATCCAAGATGGAGTAAAGTAGAGGCTTCTTTGTCATTATGTGATGTAGCTTTCAAGGTTACAACTGTCATTGCCTTCATAGGCTACTGGACTCTGTTGGGGGCAAAATAAACCATCCCTTTCACTCTATGTTCCTCTGGGTTGGCAAATAATGATGAAGCACCAGACTGATTGGTAAGAGGGAGTTATGTAGACATTTAATAAAAATGTGTATACCTCCTGTAGACATGGGGAGACCCAGTGTACTCAGGTGACTGGTTGAGGTGGCTTTAGGTGGCATCTCTTAGTTTAGGGGGGGAGTTGGGGGAACAAAGGGGAAATCAGTGTGGGTGACTATTAGGGAAAACAAGAACTCCTGCCTTCCCCTTTGAAAAGGGATAAGGGACTAAGTCTTCCTGGAATAGATTCTTCCAAAGGAAAGTTTAGTTATACTAGTTAAAAGTGGCCACTACCCTATCTTCAGAGTCCCTCCCCAAAATCAAGCTTTTGCTTAAAAATGACCTGTTGGGGTGACAGATTCTTGTTCCCCTCCATCCCACAGGTCATCCCTAGTCACTATTGACATGAGGGTGGGACCACCACAACGCCAACCTCTCTGATTCTCTCTCCCATTAACACACCATGCTCTCTTCCCACTGGCTTCTTTGTTTCCTAATGTGCTCAATGGGTCCTCCAAACCCAGGACCTTTGTCTACTTTTCCCTCCACCTGGGACACCCTTCCCTTCATCTCTGCTTTATCACAAACTCGGGTTGCCTCAAGGGTCTTATCCTGGTCTCCCTATCTGATATGGCTCTTCCTCTGACCCCACTCCAGACCCCTCATTAGCACATCATCTATTTATTTTCTCTACCCTCTGAAACCATTTAAATTGATCAGCGGTTTGCTTAACCTGTCTTCCCCTGGGAACCTCAACTCCTAGACAGCTGGGCCTTTCCCTTTCTGTTCATTGCAGCATCCTTGAATCTGCAATAGCACCTGGTAGAGTGGGGACGTGAACCACACCATTTCATAATGAAAGAACCCTCCCTCCAGGCTTCCTGGAGGCGACTCCCAATTCCTTATCCCTCCTACAGTGATGGGCCTCCCCAGAAATCAGATCCTCCTATGCTCACCTTCCTACCCCACGAGAGCACTTTTCATAGAGCAACTTTCAGTCTGCCAAGTCCTGTTTTCCCCCCAGAGAAGGAGGGTGAGAAGAGCCGGGTTACTGACCGAGAAGATGCCTTGATCCAGGCTTCCCAGCCCAGAGGTCTTTTTGGTTCTGAAGGTGATTATTTGAAAGAGGCACTTTTAAGTGCTTAGCTGGACAAGGGCTTCTTGGCAGGGGATCCATTAACCCGGCCTAAATGGGCGTCTCCTGGAGGGAGTGAAGCTCCAGGGACCCTCTGAAAGCTTTAGCAGAGCAGGGACCTCCATCAACGCAGCTTCCCCGGGCAATTAAATGGGCAGCAGACACGATTGTTCACTTAGCATCTCCAGGTTCAGATCTCTGAGGCTGCAGGTGTCTGCCTGCCAGCTTCCCTTCCATCATCTTTCCACCCTTCTTTCTTCCCACCCTCCCTCCTTCAGGGTGTGAGCCTTGAGTTAATAAGAATTGTGGAATTTTCACTGTTAGCCCAGTCACCAGTATAGGTGACCTCATCCAGAAACATCTTTTTTAAAAAAAATTTTATTTATTTATTTTTATTCTTTAAATCACAACCTTGGGAAATGGTTCTTGGGATTGCCCCCCCCCTCTGGTGCCCCCTCCAGTCTCTCAAACCCCGCTCTTTGTTTACTAGTTGTGCTAAGTCCATTAGTCTCTTTCCTGTGGCTGTGTCCTTTCACTGGGTGAGGGACTGTTGTTGGAACCGGGCGAGCCTTGCTGGTAAGGTTTTCAGTCTTAAGATTGCTCTGGATGGCCAGTCTATGTCTATTTGTGGTCTGTCCATGCTCTCTCGTTGGACGCTGACTTCTCCAATCCCATCTTTACTGTTTTGCTGCTTTATCTTATGGTTCTGGCATCAGATTTAGGGGGTCTCACCCCCTACCATCCACTAGCATCTTGACCATGGTGATTGACAAGCTTTTCCCAAAGATATGTTTATGACAGTTACCCCCTACCCTTGCCCCATACCCCAAGGTAAGGAATCATTGAGGAGGTCAGTTCCAGCAAGAAGAGATAGCACCTCTTCAGACTTTTCTCCTGCGTTCAACAATACCGTCCAATGTCACCCCACCTCCCCCTCTGTGAGACAATTTCTTCGGAAATGCTGGTTTGACTGTTCTTATCCTAAGGATGTAGATGCTGCTTGACCCAGAAACCCACCAAAAGAATGAACCCATTGAGTTCACAGCTTCTTTCCCTGTGTCAACCCATTAGCACATTGTTAGTGGGCAGACTGAGGGGGACCTCGGGACCCTCAGGCTTGCACACTTTAAAGGAAACTTGCCAGGCTGTGTAAAGACAGCACATACACTAAGTGTGAAAGACCTTTAATAGAATGGTTGTGCCCAGAGTGAGAAGGAAGAATACGGCTTCCCAGTCAGATGTCTAGTTAGTTGTCTCTCCCCTTGTGGGCAAATGGGTTTGGTCCCCATCAGGGCTGCTGAGGCCTGAAAGCTTCTACAAGTCTAAGGCACCTTCTAATGGGCCACTGAAGGAAGGGGTTGAAAGGAGCTGGGCAAATCTGGGACAAAAGGAGCAAAATAAAAGTACAAATCAGTATATTAGTGCCATTCATGAAAAAATGCTCAATGTCACCAGCAATCAAGAAATGCAAACTAAAACCACAATGGGATACCACCTTACACCAGGATGAAAGGCCCACATCAAAAAAATGGACAACAAGTGCTGGATAGAAAGAGACACTCTTATACTGCTGGTGGGAATGTGGTTCAGCCACCATGGAAGGGTGTGTGGAGGACCCTCAGACTAATGAAAATGGAACTACCATTTGACCCAATGATCACTCTTCTGGGAATCTACCAAAGGAGACCTCAGTACTTATACAAGGGGACACCTGTGCTCAGATGTTTACTGCAGCACTATTTATAATTGCAAGACATGGAAACAACTGGAATGTCCCAAGACAGAAGAATGGATGAAAAAGATGTGGTCTATATACACAATGGAATATTACTCATCAATCAAAAATGACAAATTTAATGAGTTTGAGACAATGTGGATGGACCTAGAAGGAATCATATTAACAGAAACAAGTCAGAAAGAAAAAGACATAATCCAAATGGTTTCACTAATATATGGGACATAGGAAAAACAAATAAAAGGCCAGGAGGAAAAGTCAAAACAAGCCAACAACCAAACTAAAGTACACAACTGGGAGCGGGGGGATGAGTGGGAGTGGTCAGGCAGGGGAGGTCGTGGGTGAACCCCACAAAGATGTGAAAAATATATAAATTATTAAAAAATATATTAGTGCCATTATCAACTTCCCTAGATTCACCCTGTGTCTCTTCCCAGTGTTTCTACATGTATCTCCTCCATGTATCTCCTTCAAATCCCCTACTTCCCTGGTATAAGCACAAAACTGAGAAGCAAACAAACCCTTCTCTATACCCCCCCTCATCTCTTGCTCTCTTTCTCTCACCTGTTCTGTATCTCTCCAGTGTCCTATTACTTCATAGGTGGGGCAGGGAACATGGTATGGTGATGGCTCTGCCATCCGTCCGTCCGTCCGTCCGTCCATCCGTCCATGTGCCATCTCTTCCCTCCTTCTCTTCTGTTTCTAGAAAAGTTACAGTCAGATTTCCCTAGTGCTCCACCTCTTATTCCTGGCTCTGCCCACTCTATCTTGTCTGCCTCTAAAATCTGAAATATTGAGGTGACCTACTTTTGCTTTATAAGTGGAGGCTGTGGAGCTGCGGGTTAGACGGGTTAGAGACGTGGGCAGAGGTGTCCAGCTGGCAGGAACTGCAGTCTCCACTGCTTACCTGGTTGTTTGTTGGCATAGATATTCCAAGTCTGACACCTGGGGTACCTGGCATTCCTGATCTGGAGCCTTTTGGGACAGTTCTTTCAGCACCAAATTGAACAGAAGCTAAGATATTTTCTACAGCCAGAGTGCTGTGTCAGGCCCCATATTTACTGAATGTCATCACCACAATGGTCAGCAGCAAATCTCATTTGGAATAACTCTATAAGGCAAGCTCTTTGCATGCATCATCCCATTGGATCCATGCCCAAAGCCCTATGAGAAGGGGGTGACTTATACCCATTTTTCAGCTTAGAAACCTGAGGCATAGAGAGGTTGAATTGTACTGCTTCTCAGATTACCATAATTCTGTGAGATGAAAATGATAATTTCCATTTTACCCAGAAAAACCTTGAGGGTTTTCAGGGTGCAGATCATACAGCCTGTTGCTGAAGGCTCCAAATTTCTCTTTCCATTTGCTGAAATCAACAATGAATCTGCCACGTCTTGGGTGGTTGTGCAGCAGCAGGTATTAAAATTGTAAACCAATATCAGATTGCATAATAACTGATATTTAAATAAGTGCTTACTATGTGCCCGACTATGACGTGTTTTGCATGTCTTTTTCCAACCACATAAAAACTCTTTGAGATTGGTGTTATTTGTTTTTATTTTTATTTTTTTGAGACTAAGTCTCGCTTTGTTGCCTGGGGAAACTCAAGCTCACGTTGGCTGGGGTAGCATGGACTCAAGCAATCCCTAGCCTCAACCTCCCAGCTAGCTAGGATTACAGGCATGTGCCACCATGCCCAGTTATTTTTTGAGACTAGGTCTTACTATCTTGCCCCGGATAGGTCTCGAACCCGTGGATTCAAATGATTCCTAGCCTCAGCCTTGCTTCTGTAGGCTGAGATTAAAGGCAACATGCGCCACCGGAGATTGGTGCTATTTTTAAGTCCACTTTATGTGTGAAGAAACAGACATATAGAAGAAAACGTTGTCTGAGTTCACTTAACCTTCCAGGATTCCACCCCAGCAGTCTGCCAGCCCATGCACTTACATATTGTGGTGGCTAACCCCTCAGTGCCGTGTCACCTGGAGGCAGCTCTCAACAATACCACTTGGGCATCAGGTGAGGCTTTTATGGCAGAGGGAATCCTCAAGTTTGAGGGCCAAGCAGGATCATGTAGAGGTAGACAAGAAAAAGAATTTCCAATGGAAGGAACAACTTGAGCAGAGGTGAGGGAACACGCTAACCTCAGGAGGAGCAAGTCATTTCACGGACAGCAGAGAGTGTTCCAGGAAAGAACCGCAGCCTTACAAAAAACCCAACATTAATAATCCTATTGGACATGAGGTAGGGAAAGGTTACTTGAGATATAAAATCATTAAACCCAGAATTAATAGTCTATCTTTTGAATGTTGTGTAGTGTGATCTCTGAATTGATTTCCCCTTCACCATTTTAATATACATAGTTTGAAGATGTTAGACTTGAAAGTATAGAGAAAATGGAGTTCACTTTATTTTGATTTCTCACCTCAGTTTTTTTTAATGTAGATATTTTTACCTTGACACTTAGAAGGGTAAGACCCTTCTCTCTTTCTGCTTACTTCTCTGTATATACCAACCAAAAGAGGGACTACTTAATGAGCATCTATTATGTGCTCTGTATCCTGCTTTGCTTATAACAAGTTAATGCACATCCCCGTTCCAGGGAAATTAACAATCTAACTAGGCACAAAACTGTTTGGCATAAATTCTAAGGACTATTAACAATTAGAGAAGAGAAAAAAAAATCATTGAGGCTCTCAGTGACCCTCAGAGAAAAGAAAGATCCTCAGAGAGAAATCAGTACCAGCCATGGGAGGAAACACATCTTAGATTCATGCTAATGTTCTGTATGTTAAGGCCACTCTAATCCAATTTATAAAAATAAGAGATGACTTTGCCCAAACATTTCTTGGCATATTTTTCAATCCAAAATAGCAAATGTGTTTCAGCTGTTGGATCAGTTCTGCTTGGAGTGCTATCTTGAAAAGGATTATGAGTCTCTGCCAATCTCATAATATCAGCACTAGAATTGATTAGTGATGTCTGCCACAGGTATGGGGGGGAGAGAAATAAGGGGCCGCATCTTACACATATGACTTCTCTTTTCTACATGTTTCTCTGTTAATTATAAATAAGAATTCTCTTTCCAAGTAGCTGAAATATTTAACTGGGTTTCATGTCTTAAAAAAAAAAACAATTTTCAGGATAGAGGCACATGAAAAAGTTTAAATATACTAACTATTCAAAAAGAGAATCTCTGCCCATTTCTGTTCAGCTTGTTAAATTTTGGATCGATATTGTACAGCTTATTTGGAAGATTGTAAATTGATTCCTTTATGTTTTGAAGGATGACTCAAATACAAAAATGATCTGAATTATTAAAGGATAAACTATATATCTGCATAAATAACAAGCTCTGTTCTGTTGAAAATATATGTTCTTGGCTGAGTCTATTTACATTAAGAAGGAAACACTCATTTAAAGATGTAGTTACCAGAATAGTTTTAGGTGATCCTAAAGCATTCAATTCTAATTAACTTTTGATGGCAGCTTTAGATTTTGGAGGATAGAAATCAGGCAGAGAAGTGGGTCACATAGAAATTTTTTTTTTTTTGAGGTTAGGTCTTGCTATTTTTTTTTGCCCATGGAACTGCAGGCTCACCTTACCACAGACTCAAGAGATCCCTGGCTTCAGCTTCCTGGTAGCTGGGATTACAGGCACATGCCACCACATACAACTATTTTTTGGGGTGCTAGGTCTTGCTATGTGCCCCCGGAGAGACTCAAACCACGATTCCTGGCCCCAGTCACGGTTTCCTAGGTTGCTGCTTATAGGCATGCGCCACAATGCCTGGCCCGAAAATTTTTCTTGATTATGTAACAATAGCAAGGGGAACAGGGCTGGTGGTCAAGAGAGGCCATTTGTAATTTGCAACATACAGAAGGGGATACCCTAGCATTGCAGGTAAGTCAAGTTCAAGTTCAAATGCCAGTTTTTTTTTTTTTTTTTTTTCTGAGACTAGGTCTCGCTATTTTTGCCTGTGGAACCGCAGGCTCAAATTACCCGGGGTACCACAGACTCAAGCAATCCCCAGCCTCAGCTTCCCAGGTAGCTGGGATTACAGGCGCGCACCACCACGCCCAACTATTTTTTTTGGAACTAGGTCTCGCTACGGGCCCCAGGTGGGACTCAAACCGCGATCCCTAGCCCCGGCCACTTCATAGGCTGAAGTTTACAGGCACGAGCCACCGTGCCTGGCCTTCAAATGCCAGTTTTAGTTCAACTCAATAAATGCTTATTTAGCAGTAAATGTTATTAGTCAAGGTTCTCCAGAGAAATAGAACCAATAGAACAAATTCATACATGTATATACATATTTATAAATACATGCATACAAATAAATGTGTACACATTTATTATTGAAGGGACATTAGTAAATTTAAGTAGCGTTAAGTTTGGGGTGTACATCATCAGAAACCAACATCTGTATATGTCATGGAACAAATCTGGGTGGAAGGAAATGACCCCTCTGCTCTGA
Source organism: Uropsilus gracilis (assembly GCA_004024945.1). Taxonomy (NCBI): domain Eukaryota; kingdom Metazoa; phylum Chordata; class Mammalia; order Eulipotyphla; family Talpidae; genus Uropsilus; species Uropsilus gracilis. The sequence goes on from PVHY01009860.1 coordinate 36,301, forward strand.
AACAACACTGTTCAAAATACATAAGACAAACCACAAATATAATTTTAAAATTGTAGTGAATGTCCTGAAAAGGTGAAAAGAAACAGGGGAAAATTATTTTTTGATAACTTATTTTATTTGATCCAATCATATGGAACATATTATTGTTTTGACATAACCAGTATAAAATATTGACATGCCTTACTCTCTTTTTCTATTTTAATTTCTTTTTTAAATTTCTTACATCATTGTTGATGTTTGTACAGTATTTGATTTCTTCCTTCAGGTGTAGTCCCCGTAATTCTCCAACCACCACAACACTGGTGAACCATCTCTATAATCCCTGTGCTCTTCCCTCCCCATTTGTGATCCTCTTCCTCCTCCCTTGTATGACTCAGATCTATGGTTTGCCTGAAACTTTTAGTTTTTTCCTGATCCTTTGGTAGGGTTCCTTATATTCTCCCTATAAGTGAGACCATCTGATAGTTTTATTTTACCTTCTGGCTCTTTCACCTAGCATAATCCCTTCCAGTTCTATCCACATTGCTACAAATGGCATGAGTTAATCTTTTTGATAACTGAATAATATTTCACTGTGTATGTACACCACATCTTCTTGATCTAGTCACCTATTTTAGTACATTTGGGTTCTTTCTATAGCTTAGCTATTGCAAATAGTGCTGCAATAAACATAGGCATGCAGGTTTCCCTTGGAATTAATGTTTTCTGTGTCCTTGGTGTAGATTCCCAGGAGTGGAATTGCTGGATCACAGAATAGATCCATTTTTAATGTTCTGAGGATCCTCCACACAGCTTTCCAAAGTGGCTGACCAGTTCGCATTCCCATCAGCAGTGTAAGAGGGTTCCTTTTCTTCCACATCCACATCAACCTTTGTTGTTGCCCATTTTTCTTAATATTGGCCATTCTTACCAGTGTGAGGTGATACATCATTGTGGTTTGGACTTGCATTTCCCTGACTGTAAGTGATGTTGAATGTTTTTTCATATGCCTGTTGGCCATTTGCATTTCCTCTTTGAAGAAGTATCTTTTTTAGCTCATCTGCCCATTTTCTTGACTGGGTTTCTACATGTGCCATCAAAGCTGAATTCTGTGTGTCATGCTTAGAAGACCCTGCACAGACACTTATAATCAATGATCAAATGAATTTCCAAGTCTATTTGTGAGAGTCAAGCATTCCTTTCAGTTTAATTGAGATATAATTGACTTAAAACATGGTATCAATTTCGGGGGTACAACATGCCAACTTGACATGCACATATTAGGGAATAATTACCAGAATGAATTTAGTTCACATTCATCAAGGACGGGCAACGTTAGTTGGAGTGGGGCACATTAAAATTAGTTAGGGCAATCCAGAGCAAGTGTGAATAACAATCCCATCTGGTGAGGGTTTGTATCTTGTATGAGATGAAATAAATAAACCATCACTAAAGAGGCCAGCTTGTTGTTTGATGGATGAAGTATGTGGGTAGAGCTCTCTCTCTCTCTCTCTCTCTCTCTCTCTCTCTCTCTCCCCTCTCTCTCACTTTTTCTGCTGCCCGCTCCACCTTACCCCCCATGCTTTCCAATAAATGTTGACCTGTCTGCTTTCAACACCCTCCCCTCTTATTATCATTGTTGGTTTTGCCGCAACCTTTTCACAATGTCTCAGATACAGATTTCTTCCAACCATCTGGTCTAAAATATATTGGCTTGCTACACCTGCCTTTGAGGTTGAATTTTTTTAATTGGCTAACACCATGATCTCCTGTGTATGTGGAGGCAGTTAAGTGTGTTATTAAAATAAGATGGTACTTTGCTCCTTACATGTGACATGCTGATGCAAGCAAACTGGGCTCAAAAGATACAACTAGGACCTTTCCTCAGCAAATTTTCCCACATCTTCTTCCAATATCTTGATGTCCTTTCCAGATTAGACTTCAAGTACTTTAAAATCTTGCCTCAATTATTTCCCCCTCTCTCAGTAAAGAGCATCACAATCCTGGTGCTATTTGTGCAAGATGGGTTTATCTCATGGACTTTTTTCTTCTACCCTAGCTGTCATTGATATAAGCAATTGATATAAGCTCATACAGATGGACTCAACTTTTTTCTTCAGCTCAGAAAAAAAAAACTCCTCTGTTGACAAATATCAAGGGAGAAATCTCACTGTATTAACTGCAGTACAATACTTTCTCATTAAGAAATCATCTCTATTACAATTGGATTTTCCCTTTCAACAAGTCTGCCATTTGCCCCTGTTCCTGTCAGCACATCTGTTTGGTAGATGTTACACTAACCTGTTGTCTCTCTGGAGAATATGCCGACACATTTTTCTGAAGCTCTTTCTAATGCCAACCTTTTTGCTATCTGTTAAGCGGTGACAGTCCGAGCTTGCATTTTCTGGCTAACATGGTTTCCCAAAGATTAACCTCCAGCTGAACCGCTTGGAGGAGTGTCTTTCTCAGTCTATCACTATCTCTATAGACCGGAGAGGCAAGATTTGAATTCTCCGGCGAGGGCAGATCAGGGGTTTTGAGACTTTCTGAGTCATTTTAAAGCAAATACATCCCCAGCGTTTATGGCAACACAGATGCATGATCAGCAGAATTGTTTGGAGGACTTTTAAAGAACAAGGATTCAGGTTCTAGTCAAGATGACATAAGTCCTCTGAGAATTCCTCACTCACTAGGACACATATATTGAGGGAAACCTGTTGACAGGACTTAGGAAGAGTCAGCACTCATGTCTTTGTGTCCAGGAAACCACATAGGACCCAGACTCACCCGTTAGAGGCCATCCTCCTGCCGGATTGGTTCAAAGATGAGCATGTGACCCACACTGGACCAATCAGATATTTCCCAGAGAAGCTTGTAGAAACTATCTGCTAAGATATAGCTTCTAACTTTGAGCATCACTTGTGGGAAGACACAAGACATGAGAGCCCGTTGGCTATCATTTTACTACCCCCTCTCCCCAATGAAGCCAAATGAGAAGGTAAGTGAGCCAGGAGGTGGCGGAAAGAGATTCTTGAAGGCAGCGTTTGAGCTCTTGCTCTGGCCAGGTCAAACCTAACCTTGAACTGTTTAGCTTTGTCGATAAATCTCCCCAATTCTTTATTTTCTTTAACTTAAATTAGTGTCACTTGAGTTTCTATCATTTTCAAGTGAAATCATGCTTATTAATGCATTCTCTGGAGTGACTCTCAGGAATCCACTGAATTGGAATAGAAGGATTTTGAAATTTTAGACTCATAAAATTCAGAGGACTTTAAAAAGGCAGATTTCTGTTTTTTTCTCAATGATTCTGGTCCAGAAGATGGAGCAGAGGAATCTTTACTTGGCAAGCATGTGGGATGATTCTGATGTAGGGAATCACAGTGGGAATCAGACTCCAAGTAGCCTGACAGGACACAGCTTCAAAATGGGGGCAGGCTGTGGGCCCACCCCAAGCTACAGCTCTGGGCTCCATTCTGTAATTACCTCATTTCACCCTCAGAACAGGCCAGAGAGGACCCCGCAAAAGAAATAGAACCTCACCTTAGATTCATATGATGAGTTGGAGTTGAAATTAGACAATTCCACTCTTTTCACAAGGACGGATAGAAGTCAGACATAATAAAATGATGTCAAGTATATTTATAAAGAATCCATAGCATTTTCATTGGCTTTCAATATATGAATGATTCTGAAGATATGTGTAATTTGGAGAACCCAGTTTTTTTAAGAGACTTACTGGTCTCATACATTTGTGCAGGAGAAGTTGATAACTCTTCAATGGACAGAATCTTTAGCAGGGGGGCTAGTCCCAGATGGACTAAGAGAAGACACTAGCACATAAGGTAAATCTCAGAGTTTGTTCTGGTCCCAGGCAAGGGAATTTCTTGCTCCTGCATCCACACTTCATGGACCAACGTTTCTGAGCAGTTCCTATTGAGAATGTCTCTTAGCAGTAGTTATGGGGAAGAGAATTCTCTTCCCCTAAGACTTCCATGTGCAATAGATGCTAAAGCACATCTCAGCAGATGGGGGACACAAGACCTGGACACAAGGGACATCCCTAAGGGGGTCTGGGTGGACAACCATAGGGCCTGGACCAATAACACTGATTCAGTTGCTAGCCTAACAAATCCCTAGCAATTTTTATAGATTTTATGAAGTTAGCCAGGCACGGTGGCACATGCCTATAAGTGACAGCTTATGTAGTTGCAGCTGGGTCTGGGGAATCACAGTTTGAGTCCCGCCCAGGGCAACACATTGAGACCTAGTCCCTCCAAAATATCTGGGTGTGGTGGTGTAATCCTCGCTACCTAGGAAGCTGAGGGTGGTGGATTGAAAACACATACATTGTAGGAGACTTTAACACCCCACTCTCACCAAAGGACAGATCAACCAAACAGAAACTAAACAAGGACACAAAACTTTAAAGAAAGACCTAGACCAAATGGACCTCATAGATATTCACAGGACACTGTGCCCCCAAGGAAAATAATACACCTTCTTTTCAAATGCACATGGATCCTTCTCTAAAATTGACCACATATTAGGACACAAGACAAACTTGAATAAATATTCAAAAATTAAAATTATACCAACTTTTTTCTCAGATCATAAAGGCATCAAACTAGAAATTAACAAGGAAGAGAAAGCAAGAAGAGTGTCCAATACATGGAGACTGAACAATACGCTACTAAATGAAGAAATGGGTAATCGAATAAATTAAAGAAGAAATTAAAACCTACTTCGAAACAAATGACAAAGAAGACACACCATTCCAAAATGTCTGGGCCTCAGCAAAAGCATATCTAAGAGGAAGTTTCATAGCAATACAGGCCCATATCAAAAACCAAGAAACTATCAAAAGAAAAAAAACCTCATCTCCCAATTCGAAAAATTAGAAAAAGAGCAACAGGAGTTGGGCATGATGGCACATGCCTGTAAGCGGCAGCCTAGGAAACCGTGGCCGGGACCAGGGATCATGGTTGGAGTGATTGCAGTTTGTGCCCTGCAGGGGGCACATAACAAGACCTAGTTCCAAAAAAATAGCTGGGCATGGTGGTGTGCATCTGTAGTCCCAGCTAACTGGGAAGCTGAGTCTGGGAATTGCTTGAGTCTGTGGTACCCCAGGCAATGTGAGCCTGCAGTTCCACAGGCAAAAATAGAGAGACCTAGTCTCAAAAAAAAAAAAAAAAAAAAAAAAAAAAAAAAAAAAAAAAAAAAAAAAAAAAAAAAAAAAAAAAAAAAAAAAAAAAAAAAAAAAAAAAAAAAAAAAGCAACAGGAAAAGCCAAAACTCAGCAGAAGACAAGAAACAATAAAAATAAAAGAAGAAATAAATAACCTGGAAACCAAAAAGACTATCCAGATAATCAACAAAACTAAGAGCTGGTTCTTTGAAGAAATAAATAAAATTGATTAACCCCTTGCAAAGCTCACAAAGAAGAAGAGAAAACACTCAAATAAACAGAATCACAAATGAAAGAGGAGAAATTACAACAGACACAAAAGAAATCCAAAGGATAATCAGAGACTACTATGAATATCTATATGGAAACAAATACAACAACCTGAATGAGATGGACAGATTCTTGGAAAAATACAACTACCCAAAATTGAACAAAGAAGAAGTAGAGAACCTAAATAATCCAATCACAAGCAGTGAAATAGAAGCAGTCATGAAAACTCTCCCTAAAAACAAGAGCCCAGGACCAGATGGCTTTACAAATGAATTCTACATGATATTTAAAGAGGAAATAACACCTACTCTACTAAAAACTCATCCAAAAAATCAAGAAAGAAGAAAAGCTCCCAAACATTCTATGAAGCAAACATCACACTCATACCAAAACCAAATAAAGACAGCACCAAGAAAGAAAGCTATAGACCAATTTCCCTAATGAACACGGATACAAAAAATTTAAACAAAATCCTAGCAAATCAAATCCAATGATGCATAAAAAGCATTATTCACCATGACCAAGTGGGATTTATCCCAGGGACACAGGATGGTCCAACATCTGGAAATCATTAACATAATCCACCACATCAACAAAGAGAAAAACAAAAACCACATGATCATATCAATAGATAGGGACAAAGCATTCGACAAAGTCCAGCACCCATTTATGAGAAAAGCCCTTGAAAAATTGGGGATCAAAGGAACATACCTCAACATAATAAAAGCCATATATGACAAACCTATAGCAAACATCATCTTAAATGGGGAAAAATGAAAATCATTACAATTAAGATCTGGAACCAGGTAAGAATGCCCATTCTCTCCACTACTTTTTAACATTGTACTGCAAGCTCTAGTCAGGGCAATAAGACAAGAGAAAGATATAAAAGGGATACAAATAGGAAAAGAGGAGCTGAAGCTATCATTATATGCAGATGATATGATTCTTTATGTAGAGAACCCCAAAAAATCTACAAAAAAACTTCCTGAAACAATAATACAGTTCAATAAGTTAGCCAGTTACAAAATCAACACACAGAAGTCAGTAGCCTTCCTAGATGCAAAAAGCCAAGAAGAAGAAGAAATTAAAAAAGCCATCCCATTTACTATCACACCAAAAACAATTAAAAACCGGGAATAAACCTAACACATGAAAGAACTATACAAAGAAAACTTTAAAATGCTGCTAAAAGAGACAGAAGAAGACATAAAGAAATAGACATTCCCTGCTCATGGATTGGAATAATTAACATCATCAAAATGACCATCCTTCCAAAAGCAATCTACAGATTCAATGCAATCCCTATAAAAATTCCATTGACATCCAAAGCAATTTTTATAAATTTTATGAAGTTAGCCGGGCATGGTGGCATGTGCCTGTAAGTGACAGTTTATGGAGTTGCAGCTGGGTCTGGGGGTTGCGGTTCAGATGAGCAACACAGTGAGACCTATCCCCCAAAGAAACAGCTGGGAAATGGTGGTGTGTGCCTGTAATCATCGCTACCTGGAAAGCTGAGGCTGGGGATTGCTTGAGTCCGTGACACCCTGGGGAACATGAGCCTGTGGTTCCATGGGCAAAAATAGCCAGACCTAGTCTCAAAAAAAGAAAATTTTATGAAGTTGCCAGTGGAGAACAAATGGACAGACACAGGCTCTATCACAAGGTCTTGATCTCATTTCAGAAACCAGGATTAGGCAGTAGCCTGTGGGTGTCTCAGACATGCCCAGATCTTGATATTTTTTTTGTGTCCCAAATGTGCATAAAGTAGGCAAAGACTTTTTTTTCATTAACATTGTTCCATTCAATAAAGTGAGTAATTTTAGTTGAAGAATACACGTATTTTCTATGGGACTCAATAAAACTATGCTTGATGAAAGAAAACTTCTGGATTTATTAAAATTATAAAACCAAAGCATGCCACAAGAAATCCAATAAGGAGAGAAAAATGAAATGGAAAAAGCTCTCAAGTAGGACTACCTCGAGCTGTTCACATCCTGGTGGTTTAGTCTATTTATTTTTCTCTTTATTTAGCCAGGTTTCTATGGCTGGGCATGTAGGTTGTTTTTTAATTCTTTACCATTACAACCCTACAACGAACTTTCTTGTCTACAGAATTATATACAAGGAGACAAGTGCCCTGAACACACAAGGTAGATCCTGAAAAGTGTATTGATTTTTTTTTTTAGAGACTAGGTTTTGCTATGTTGCTCAGAGTAGTCCTGAACTCATGGACTCAAGTGATCCCTAGCCTCAGCCTCCCAGGTAGCTGTAGCTGGGATTACAGGTATGAGCCACCATGCCCAGCTATTTTTTTGAGACCAGGTCTCGCTATGTAGTCTCAAACCTGCTGACTCACATGATTCCTAGCCTCCACCTCCCAAATAGTTGGGATTACAGGTGTGTGCCACCATGCCCAGAGGAAAGTGTATTGATTTCAAAGTTTGTGCAATAAACCCTATAAAAGATCATGCTAAATGCTCACAGTGGCTCAACTCTGTGGTAGATGATACTAATTACACTCTCACCAACAAAGATTCAATGGTCATCACCTCAGTTATTTTAATCTTATATAAAAAAGTTGCCCATATTTATCACTATATACACATAACCCCTGCATATAAAACACAACTTTTACCCATCAATCCTTACCCCTGTCAGTAGAATCTGTCTTACACTATGATCTGGTTCAAGCTAAGCTTTGAGTAGTCTTTCTCCAGCTATTTTAAGGTGCATAATTTCTTGGATTTTAGTACATTCACAATGTACAACTGTCATGCTCTCTAGTTCCAGAACATTCTAATAACCCCAAAAGGGAATGTCTTTATTCACCTTTGTCGGTGCTGAATGAGCATCCAGTGCTCACTGGCTGTTTGGGAACAACATTGGGAATAAATCCAGTTGGGAACAACATACATATTGGCCACAAAATGAATTGGCTGTCATTGAAATAGTGTTCTGATCAGTTTTCTTCTTCTGTGTTGTAGAGTTGCTAGAACTTCCAATACTTTTATCACACCCAGAGATCTGCTTGATGTGCTACTTTTGAAAAAGAATCCCTATGGACCTAAATGATTCATTATACAGATTTGGGGTCATAGTAAAAGACTCCATGATTCACTCATAGTCTCATCTCCTCTATTCATTCTTCTAGCGTTACCTTCCACCTCCTTCCACCATCAGCTCATCTGGACCATACCACATAACAATCGTCCTTGCCTCACACCTTTATTTGAAGTGAGTTCTCTGATCAGAATACCCCTTCATGGGACACCCTACTCATTCTTCTCAGGCCATGCTTCAAAACCACTTCTATGACATCTTGCCCTGCATGACAGTGATCACTCTCTTGCACTTAATACCTTTAGAGCCTTGCTTAATCCTCCTCTGCTATGTTGATCTGCCATTAGGACAACTAGCTGTGTTCCCATCTCTCTGTCTGAATGTCCCCCAGTGGCAGAGACATTGTCTTATTCACCTTTCAGCTGTCCCATCATTCCTCTTGGCTTATTGAATTGAACTAGAGAACAGGTTTCTATGAATTTTATTAGCATTTAATTAAAAGAAAGTAATCTTTGGGAAAAAACCGATTCATATTTCTGGAAATAAATCCCAGCTTCATGACCCCTTTTGGTGAAAGAAGCTAAAATTTGTTCAAATTAGCTTAGGTGTAAATGAATTTTAAAAGGAAAATAGAAATTCTGTGAAACCCAAAGAAAAGTTGGGAAACCAGTCTTGAAAAGAAAAGGAGTGTCCTTTCCCAGTGTCCCAGGGATCAGCAGCAGTAACAGTTCATGGACCCTTTTTCTTCCAGCTAATATTATTGAGCCCCTACTATTACGAGAATGGTGGCAGGTACTGGGGTTGTAGCATGAGCAAGATGACCATGGACCTCACCCTCATGTGACTTTCAATCTGGTTCCTAAGCATTGAAATAAAGGATTCTCCACCTCCACCCTATCAGCCCCTTCATGTTCTTGAGGGGAATATTGACTTTTGGGGAGCATTATAATTGATTAGATCCTCCTGGGCCTGACATTTGGGTCCATCAGAAACTTCTTTCTTGCAAACAGACAGAGAGGAGATGACCTGCAAGGCCCATCAGTGGATGCCTGCCCTCATGGAGAAACCTACTGACAATGGGTGGGGGAAAGGATCCCCAAAGCCAGAGGTCAGAGAAATGAAGTGCAGAGATAGCGGAATGACAAGGAGATCGTACTGGAGCCAGCAACTAGTAGACCCCAAACAAACATGGACTGGCTGCCCAACACAAAACTAAGGACTACAAACCATCAAGCACAATGTGCCATGCCCCTGGAACACAGTCCCTCATCTGACAATTGGACACAGCCACAGAAAAAGAGACCAAAGGACCAATGAACCCAACATAAACCAAGAAAGAACAATGAGAGTGGAGACTGAGTGAACACAGGGGGTGGGGGATGGAGGAGGGAAGGCATGCCAGTAACCATTTACCTTATTTACTTATTTACTTAGTAAGAATTTGTAAGAATTTAGAAAAAAATTAAAAGAAAAAAAAAAAGAAACTTCTTTCTGAAGAGTGTCAAGGACTGATCAGGTAGCCACATTTGCTTGTAAAAATCATCTTTTTCTACATGATTTGAAAACATGATTTCATTTTATATCTTTTTTAAGGTGCCAGATTCCAAAGATGCCTCTAAAAAAGAAAAAGTCATTTCACATTATGAGGGTAGCGTGGGAAGCTATGGGAAGCCAGGTCAATTACTGCTTTAATTTGAAAGGAGGTTGTGCCCAAGCAATTATCTTGTCTGTGAATGTTGCAGACAATTTTTGGAGTTGGGACCATGGAGAACATTGAATTCTGCTGATCTGTTTTCCAGATGCAAAAACCGAGGCCCAGCGATGAGGAATGGTTTGGTTAAGGACAAAGAAAGGTTGATAGGTCAATAGAGGAACTGGGATACTACGTGATTGTTGTCCAGCTTTCAAAGTTCCTTTTCTCTTTTTTTAATCAACCCTTCTTCCATTCTTCTTTTCACTTGAATCTACTTTATGCAATTACTTTTCTTAAATTTAAGTATAAAGGTGGGTTTTTAGAAGGACACAAAATTATACAAGAAAAAGTAAGTCCTCTTCCCCCTCTAGTTCCTATCCCTAAAGGGCGTTACTGCTTCTGGTATATCTTTTCAGAAATAGCCTGTCAATTGTAAGCATAAGTATTTTTTTCTTTTTCTTTTTCTTTTTTTTTACTATATCTTGAAAATTATAGGATATTAGCACACATGCAGGCAGATACATGTAAAGATTCATGGATAGAGTATGTCTAGGGGATCAGTTAGACAGAAATGCCTAAACAGAGCCCCAGATTTTTAAAAATTAAATCATGTTTATTGCGGTAATGTTGGTTTACAAAACTATTTGTCATCACATCACACCCACTACCTAGCACCCATAATCTTCCATCTGAATCCCTTGAGGCTCTCCCCTACTTTGCTCCCCATTCTCATGCTTCCCCTCCAGTAGTGTTCTACTCCATTTATTTGTTTTTCCTATTTTATTTGTTTTCCTGTTTTATGTGCTGTGTAGTCAAGGATTTGTCTTGGCTTGATTTTGTCTGATTTTTTACATTCCATGCATGAGTGAAAGCATCTAGTATTTGCCTGTTTCAGATGCTCTTTTAACTAACTGCTCATTCCTCTTAGCCGCTCTAGCATTCTGATGTGGAAGTACTGTCATTTATTGAGCTAACATCCCATTGATGGAGAGCTCTGTCACGGAGGTCATTAATCAGAGTCAAATTCTCATTGGTAGAAGTTGTTTTCAACCCTTTGCTTTTACAAACTCTTCTATATTTGACATATGTATGTGTGTGAGAACATATTTCTCCCCTCCCATCCTCCTTCACTCTCCCCTATTTTCTTTCCCCTCTTTCTATTCCTCTCCTCCCCCTCTACATATACTCTCAAGTGTATACCTCATCGGCCCTTCCCCCCCCCCCCCCCCCCCCCCCCCCCCCCCCCAGCCAACCAGTTCTAGTAATGGTGGAAGAATAAAAGAAAATGTAACATTTGGTGATGATGTGATGGAGGACTGAATAGAGAAACTGAAGACATAATATCTTGGTTAAAGTGGTAACAGGAGTTAGTTTGAGCTAATTTAAGCAAAAATGGGAGGAAGGTAGGAGGACTTTATTGGAAGATCCAAGAGTATCACACAGAACCCCCAAATCTTAGGATCCAGAAAGCCATCAACAATGCAGTCAAATCTCTTTTTGTCTCATTTCTGGCTCTCAGCCCAGACGGGTTGGCTTTTTCTCTGTCCCAGATGGGTGATGAGGACCAGATTAGCCAACAAAGTGATCTACATAGATAGGAATCTGAATGTGCCTCTCTTAACATTTCTTGATGTTTTGAGGTATCTTCAGCTGTAGGAAAGAGTCTGACCGTCTTAGCAAGGCATGTAACTCTCTAATCTGACCCCCTACTTGACTTTCATCCCCAGTTTTTTCTGCTCAAAAGCTCCGAGTTCTACCATGTCAGATATCACCAAACTGTTCATTAGATAAACGTCTACATTTTTGGATTGATTTGTTACCTGGCAAAAACTAACTGATACTGCCTACAATCACAAGGGTATGAGAAGGAAGATCCAAGTCTGGGGAATCAAAAGCTGAGGGGTTTTCATCTCATCTCAGCTGGTTCCTGAAAACACCCAGTTATTTTAATTAAACTGGAAAAAGCATGATCCCAAAACCTATTTTGGTTTCATAGTACAGTTGGAGGGACTTAAATTATTCAGATAACACTTGTTCTTGTGAACAAAAGTGATGTTCTTAAATTAGTTGTCTCAGAGTCTGGGCTTTCATTTCTAATAAGATGACCAAAAATTGGGAAGGACAGGTTGGCCAACTTTTCCCTGGTAAGTAAAATCTTAAAAATATCACTAAAAACCCTTAGGTTAAATACAAAATGAATACCTACTAGCCAACACCACTTTAGAAAATGAACTGCAACACAAATAGAATAGACATCCATTAAAAGACCTGCTTGTTAACACATTTAATCCACCCCATTTTCCCCTTAAATTTTCTATGAACCACTGAAGACTTTAGTACCTACTGATATTGTTTTGTGAGTTAATAAGTCAACTGAAATTCTTCCTGTTATACTTCTGAGACTTCTTATATACATCTAACCTAAGACTGCTCAAATGTCACCATCCCTAAGAAGGCCTCCATGCTTGCGTGAATGTAGTGAAGTATCTTCCTCCATCACCAGCTTGACCTTAGCTGGGCACGGTGGCACATACCTGTAACACAGCAACATAGCAAGACCTATTCTCTAAAAAAAATAAAATAAAATAACAAGCTTGACCTCTTTCTGCCAGAGTTGAGCCTCTATATACAGGATCATCTATATGAAGAAAGGGTCCCTTTGTCCAAAAACCAGTAAGGCAGTTACAGACCATTAAACCTGATGCTGAACCCTTCTGAGCCTGGGGTCCGGTGAGACTGCATAAATGCCATTCCCCTGAGGCCTACTTGTACTGCCTTCATCTTGTCCTGGAGGTTTTGAGAGGTCAGAGAACAGGCTCTTGTCTCAGGTGTCTGTCTCCCAAATGCTCAATTCAGTCCTTGAGTCCTTGTACATTTAGTGTAATAAACTTATGATAAACTCATTTTAGACACATCAAGGTTCCATCCTCTGCACTAACTGGGTAATATACTACACGATGCTTAACATTCCCGGCAAGAGGTATTATTCTTACCCCCATGTTGTTGATAGGTAAACAAAGTTTGGGGAGGTTAAGATTTGAGGGTCATAGACTTTCCTAAAAAAGAGCTGGGGTTCACACATGGGCACCACTCAGTGGTTCTCAAGTGACTGTGTCATACCCCCTCTGTTGCTGGGGGCATTTAGCAATGTCTGCTTATCACAAGTGGGAGGTGCTACTGGCATCTAGTGGGGAGAGGACTGGGGTGTTGCTCAACATCCTACAGCACATGGGACAGCACCCAACAAAGAATGATTCTCATAGTCAGGTGTGGTGGTGTGCACCTGTAATCCAAGCACTGGGAGGTACGAGGCCTGGGATCTCTTGAGTTCATGGGTTTGAGACTCTGGGAAACATAGCAAGACCTGGTCTTGGAAAAGCAGCCAGGAGTGGTGGTGGTCACCTGTAATCCCAGCTACCTGGGAGACTGTGGATGGGGATTGCTTGAGTCTGCAGGATTGGGGCTACCCTAGGCAACATAGTGAGACCTAGTCTCAAAAAAAAAAAAAAAATTCTCTCCAAAATGCCAACAGAGCTGAAGCTGAGCAACCCTGACCTGATACCAAGTCCACATTTCCTGAACCTCATTTTCAGGGCCAGACATTTCACATGATTTTTATTTGTACTTCTTTAATGATGTCTGTCATGCATTTATTGTCTTTGCAAATGGACTTCAAAATGATGTCCTAAAAATAATCAACTACACCTTAAACATTTATGTCCATGAAACCAACTTTAATATCTTGTTATATTTTTCCTGGTTCACATTAAAATAAATGTACACCTGATACCTGGTAATAAATGACTGGAACTTCAGACCACAACACAGTGCCCCATAGTAAATGTAATCACTGTCTGGGCTCTTCCACCCGAATACACAATTGCCAGAGCACTCAGTTTCAGGGAACAGTAATAATGAGGTTTATTTAACAGACAAGAAAACACAGAAAGTCACTGAGGTCACATGTGGGCAATTAGTTATCTTACCCCAGATAATGTCCAGTGTTTTGAAGTCTAAACAGAAAGTCATGCTTCCAAGATGGCATCTCCCATCTGGACCTGAAACAGAGATTCCAACGAAAGGTCACGTGGCCAAGATGGCATCTTCTATATTCCAAGTAAAAGGCCAAGATGGTGTCTCAGTAGCTCTCTCTGGGAGGCGCATGGAATCCAGCGTCTAGCAGCTTCATTTCTCCCGTCTCTGAGAGTAATGTGCTTAAGTTTCTAGCAGCTGTCTCTTGCCCTCCAGGATGGCCAATACGAGGGTGACTGGCCTCTGGGAAAGCCATGTTCCTTAAGGGGCCACCCTTTGGGGTTGAAGCCCCAAACAGCTGCCCTCTCAGCCCTGGTTCTACAGCTTCTAAAACCCTTCCCAAAGCTCCATCCATGATTGCCCTCAAGGCATGTCTCCTCTGGTACTATTTCTCTTTACCTGTGACCCTCTCAAGGGACACCATCTGTCACATCCTAAGCTTTCAGTAGCCCCCGTTACAGATCTAGCCAAAAAACTTTGGTGGGGTGCCACAAAAATCCTCTCACTTAGCACCTCCAGCCTGGGGGAACCCTCTTCAATCCCACAAAGTTTCCTTTGTGTCCTAGAACAAGAGGGTAAAACCTATCAAACCAGTATGTTGCTTGAACCGGCAAGTTGCTTGCTGCATTTTGGCTTCCGTTTGAGGTGCACATGCTGAGAACTTAGAGGTCATGGAGTGGGTGTAGAGGTCACGGAGAGGACATAGAGGTCATAGGAGGTGACCTGGGAGCTGGAAGGAACAACTGAAGGCCCTTCACCCCTCCCCTTGAAGTATCCTTGAATTGAACATGCCACCCACTCTTTCAAAGCAGCAGTTTCAAAGACAAGCACAGGAGCGACAACCTTGCTGTGGAGACTGGCTGGTTTGAATGTGAGTTTGGACTCTACTAGAGACCCTCTCTAGACTTAAAATCCAGGCAGGTAGGTGTAGAGATAAACATGTCCTGTCATCACCCAGGACAAGCCTCTGATGAGTTTCCTCACTTAATAGAACTGCCCCTACCTACCTACCCCATGTCTTTCTTTGATCTCTCCTTGCATACCATGTCTGGGGTCATTTTCCAATTTCACCCAGAACTCAAGAGATTGCCAATGAACAGCTCCTGTTCATCTCTTTTTTTCCCTCAAGGCTAACAGTTGCTAAGAAACCTCTTTGAAATCCTAAAAGCCACCTGATGAGGATGATTAACACACAACTCTTAGGAACCAGGGCCGGAGCACAAAGAATCTCCTTTGTGGAGTGGCTTGTGGACATTGGTTGGCCGTCCTGGTGAGCAGACAGCCTTTGTCACAGGGTCCCTCCCCTAATCGCTGGGGCTATGGTTGCATCCTCTTAGCCGCATGCACCGCAGTCTGACATAATTAAGGCTAGCAGCAAAGGAGAGTCTTCTTTAGATATGAAAAGTGCCGGGATTGTAAATAATAATGTCATCATTGTTCATAGAAAGCACTTTCATTAAGAGCTGCACTTTAATTTCTGCATATCTGCATGAATTCATTTGGGTAGTGGCGTGGTGTGTGCGTGTATGTGCGTGTGTGTGTGTGTGTGTCCAGGTGAGGATGTTTCATTAACAACACAGGTGTTCAATGAAAAAGGTCATCAAATTCCTCCTCCAGGAACTCTGGGAGGAAAAAAAAGCCTTCACCCCCAACCCCACCGGGTCAGCCCCCAGGAATGGCCCCTCCATTAGCAGGTCCTGACTGTTTACTGACTGGACAGACCCGGAAGAAATGGACTTTTTTCCTTTAAAGAGTAAAATGAAGCAAGATGATCCCACCTTCTCCTAAATATTTTCCAAAGCTTGGGAAATTGTCTTGGGCACTGTTTTGGGGTTGGCAGCCACCCAGGCAGACAGGAGAGGGGAAGGGAACTGGTCTGGGCAAAACCCAGGGGCAAGGAGACTGGAGGAGACTGGAGGCCTGGCATCCTTGGCACCCAGTCAGGCAGAGGGGGCTGCAGGCTTGGGAAGCAGCTTCTTGCACTTTCCCCGCTGCATACAGGGGGCAGTCTCTGTTAATTAAAGCTGAGAAGCAAGCAGCCTGGTGCGGCTCCTTCTCCGGGACTGGACTGGAATGTCTTGGTGCCAGGGGATGTTTTACAGACAGTGGAGGCCGAATCTGCAATGGACGTTTCTGTCCGGAGGAGTCTGTCTCTCCTCATGAAGGCTTTCCGTCCCTTCTTTTGAACAAATGAACTTGAGCAGCGCCTTAACCCCCTCAACGCTTTTGGAGAGGTGTCTGTGACCTTTGCGTGACTACCGGCCTCTCAGATTTGACGCTTGCTGGGCAGGGTCTGGGCGGGGTGGCGGGCAACTGGCAGTCCACAGCCTAACAGCCCACTTGCCGGTCAGGCGGTGACCTTGGACAAAGTCCTTAACTCTCTGAATCTCAGCTGCTTAGACCACAGAGCCTGGTGCACCAGCTCTTTCCAATCTGATGTCGTGTGCCTCTGATTTAGAATGTCCCAGCCTCCGCAAGACTCCTGACAAGGGCAGAGAGACATCCTGGTCTCCTAGCCCGAAGCGCCTCTTCTTCCTTGGGGCAAGACAAGGTCTTGCATTAAACATCTTAGTAAGGGAATCCCCCCCCCCCCAGGACACAGGTTTGGAGGGCCTGCCATGCTGCACTGTTCCAGATGCTGGGGGGCTCCTTCTGTCATCGAGTGCCCATTTCAACGCGGCAGACAGACAAAAACAAAAAGCCAAGTACCCAGCATCCTATCAGGTGCTAGGGCGTCTGGAGGCCTATTTTCGGAAGATGCTGCCTGCGGCGGTGAGAACATGACCCGGGAGTCACACTTCTGGGTTCAGAGGCCAGCGGCGGCGCTTCTCTGCCAGCCACCCTGGCCAGCTGCTTCATTGCTCTGGGCCCCCGCCTCTCCCTCCACCCGGTGGGCTGGGGATACCCCCCCAGGCAGACAGAGGCTCAGGAGACCAGTGGCTCAGGCCTCAGCAACTCTTCCCTGTTTGTTCCCACTGTTCAGGCTCTGCCCTAAGCTTCCAGGAGGAGGTGATTTTAGAAGCAAACGAACTTAGTGGACACGCAGCCAGCACTGAATGAAAGTGGGCATGGGGCGATCCATGACCAAGGCTCACGTCTGCAGAGGCCCAGCCTGATTGGCAAGGGGTGGGGTGGGGTGGGGCACGGGCACTCCCCACTGTCTTCCTTTGGGGTCTTTGGCACCGAAGCCAGTGAATTTAGACTAAACCACCTGGTGCCCTGTCCGAGCACTGGGGACAGGACTCCGGCCTCGGTGCAGCCAGTCTCCAGGGCGCCAGCAGCGTCTCCTGCCCTGGCTTCCTAGCACAGGGCCATTCTTTCTTGGCAACTTTTTGGAGAGAGCAGGTGATTTCTTCAAAGAGCAGGCACAGGAGGGAAAGCCCTTCTCGCTGGGAGAAAACTTGCAATAGGGCCACCCCCACCTCCTAGGCTTTCAGATAGGTGAAATGTGGCCTATGTGTGCTATGTGGCCTGGGGCTCAACTTCTTGCCTCTCTGAAATGTGCTGGGAGCAATGCCCTCGCCGGCAGCCCGGGGAGAGGGGGCTGGTGGAAGCGTCTCCCCGCAGATCCCTGAGCCGACTGGAGTGTATACTTAGTTAATGCAATTAAAAAACAAAACGCAGGGGCGTGTGGAGATCTAAATTTGGTGTCGCCGCTTTGGTACAAACCCTGTCTCGGGGGCTACTGGAGTTAAGCCCCAGCACCGGTGAGCAAGCGGTGGGAGACCTGGGAGGGGGCCGACCGCCGGCTGGGATCCGCCGAGGGCAGGTTTGGACACGCCGAGGGGTGGCCGGAGGCTGGAAGCCCAGGAGGCCAGCCGGGCTCCGCAGTCCCGGTGAGGGGGTCCAGGGACTCGGGGGGGGGCG